>OY740802.1:38446985-38609785 GCA_963514005.1 Raja brachyura | reverse complement strand
AGTTGTACTCCTCATCTTGCCCCTTCCCTCCAGCTTCCCTCTGCCACTGGCCTGGGGTTTTACTGCGCTTCCCCCCTCCCTGGAGAACCCAGACTATAGCAGGTGAGTCGGGGAATCCTGGGCCTTGCGAGCATGATTCGGTTGGGCTATTCCAGCCACCATTTTTATTTCCTCTGTCGATTCGGAACTCCATCAAGACTTCTTGTCCTTGCCCTCAAACATCACAACAACTACTTACGGCAAAGCATTCACACTCTAATAAAGCTTTTCAGGTAATCTATCCTTCCGACGTCCTCCTCTATGCATCTGACACTAATACCTTTATACCTCATTGTGGCGTCCCCTAGAATTTAAGGACCTTCCACTCTTCCAGTGTCTCCTGCACTTGTTAATCTACTGAAGATTTGCAATGGACTTCAATCCTCTGAATTCTTCATCCAATTATACGCTCATCTACAAAAGATGCCCAATATCATTATCTACACAGGCCACAAAAACAATGTTCACAATGTCATGGAGCAAGTTTACCTGCCTGTAATTCTATAGGTGGATGTGGCAGGCAAGGTCGGCCTTGACGTCCTGTCCCAAGTGGCTTTGGAAAAGGTGTGAGCCAATTGAAGAATGCAAACCCACACTGGCATTGCCTGACAAGGAGGGGTAATGGTGATACCTGTCCAGGTGATAGAAACATAGAAACATAGAAATTAGGTGCAGGAGTAGGCCATTTGGCCCTTCGAGCCTGCACCGCCATTCAATATGATCATGGCTGATCATCCAACTCAGTATCCCGTACCTGCCTTCTCTCCATACCCTCTGATCCCCTTAGCCACAAGGGCCACATCTAACTCCCTCTTAAATATAGCCAATGAACTGGCCTCAACTACCCTCTGTGGCAGAGAGTTCCAGAGACCCACCACTCTCTGTGTGAAAAAATTCCTTCTCATCTCGATCCTAAAGGATTTCCCCCTTATCCTTAAGCTGTGACCCCTTGTCCTGGACCTCCCCAACATCGGGAACAATCTTCCTGCATCTAGCCTGCCAACCCCTTAAGAATTTTGTACGTTTCTATAAGATCCCCTCTCAATCTCCTAAATTCTAGAGAGTATAAACCGAGTCTATGCAGTCTTTGTTCATAAGACAGTCCTGACATCCCAGGAATCAGTCTGGTGAACCTTCTCTGCACTCCCTCTATGGCAATAATGTCCTTCCTCAGATTTGGAGACCAGAACTGCACGCAATACTCCAGATGTGGTCTCACCAAGACCCTATACAACTGAAGTAGAACCTCCCTGTTCCTATACTCAAATCCTTTTGCTATGAAAGCTAACATACCATTCGCTTTCTTCACTGCCTGCTGTACCTGCATGCCTACTTTCAATGACTGGTGTACCATGACACCCAGGTCGCGCTGCATCTCCCCTTTTCCTAATCGGCCTCCATTTAGATAATAATGCATGCCTTAGGAGGTTATTTGGAGATGCGGCTGTTACCATGGACTTAGTCCTAGTGCCCCACAAAGTGATGGGTGTTCTTGGACTTGGGCCCTGTTTGCGGGTTAGCTTTGTGCTGGAGGATATACTAACTCTGGTATACTGTTGCTGCCATGCAAGCGGCAAACCTTTCCCCAAATTCCCAACTTCCCAAAGGAGAGTTTGATGATTTCAACAAAGCAGCAGAATATCAGTGCTTGTTTCTCTTGGAAGGGTGGGGATGGAGGGGGGGGGGGGGGGGGGGGGAGCTGTGGGGGGGGGGGGGGGGGGATTGGTATGAATCCAACATGGTGAATTAATGATGGCAAGGAATCATCACCCTATTCCCTGTGTGGAAAAGAAGTGCAGATGCTGGTTTATACTATATTCTACAGATACTCTGTATTCTATAGATAGACACAAAATGCTGGAGTAACTCAGTGGGACAGGCAGGTCTCGTTCCTATTCACCACGTCGTTACTGACCCAAACTCTACTGCTTGCGGGACAACTGTCTCAAGATTTTTAATCAATGTGTTATGGCAAATTTTCTTTATGGCAAATCTATCTCTGGATAGATGGAAGGGATCGAAGGAATGGACCCGTCTTCAGTCTCAACCCGAAACGTCACCCATTCCTTCTCTCCAGAGATGCTCAAGTTCAAGTTCAAATGCGTTTATTGTCCTGTGTCCCATATACAACAATGACATTCTTGCTTTGCTTCAGCACAACAGAACATAGTAGGCATTGACTACAAAACAGATCAGTGTGTCCATATATCGTTATATAAATATGTACACACATGAATGAATAAACTGATAAAGATGCTGCCTGTCCCGCTGAGTTACTCCAGCATTTTGTGTCTATCATTGGTGTAAACCAGCATCTGCAGTTCCTTCCTACACATTTCCCTGTAATCTATATTCCCGAGATTCCCTGTATCTGGAACATTTGCTGACATCTATCCCTCAACTCAGAACTAGAACTACACAGGACATCTCTTTCCGTCCCAGTAATGTCAGGATTTTGTTCCAAGCACAACGTAAAAAGATGGATTGAGAACCTTCTTGCTTCGTTATCCGTGGTGCCTGCAGCTTTTAACTTCCCTCTTTGACTTCTAACAGGGGATGTGGAGCTGGTTCCAGCCCAGCTTAACACGACTCCTTGGAATGTGTTTTTGTTCCCAGCAGAATACTGGTATGAATTATGGAATCTGTGCCTTTAGATGTGGTTTACAGTGAAAATGCTGCTTTGAGGTATCTTGACACAATGTCAAGTGACCCAGGGGACTTGCTGAAACTTTAGTCAGAAAGACTATTTTCTTACAAAGAAATCCTGATTATTTTTTCATGCCTTCGTCAAAAGCTGGCAGAGATCTCCCGGCCCCATGAGTGGAAGATCAAGGTGACAATGTTTGAACTCAACAGCTGAGTATATCACGTGGAATGCGGTTCAGAAAGGGAGAAAAAAAAAGCTTAAAAGACTTGTAAGGGCGGATTTTGCGAGAGAGAACTCTGAGGGAGTGCAGATCAGGAATTCAAGAGCATGAGGTTCCCAATTTTTCCATCAAGCGATATTAATCAGTGAAAACACACAGCCCCCGGCAGGTTTATTGCACGCAGAGAATGCTTGGTTGCAACGCTCTCTCATGATAATAAACCACATGCATACCAGCCTTCTTCTGCTCAGTCCCAAGGCCTTCCCCTCCTCATTACTGTCCCTTTACCACCTGATGAAAGCCGTGTCCTGTCATATATTTGTCATCATTGCCCATCTAACACATTCCATACTGTTGATCCTGGCTAAATTGGAGAGGCTAGGACTTCAAAATAGGGTAAAAGCTTCAGGGCTGCTGGGAGATTTGGTCAATTTGGAGTTGCTCTCTACCGAGCTGGGACAAGTTGTGAAGCGGTGCCAGTGTGTCTAGAGCCTAGATACAAGTTTCAAGCAAAGAATGAGAACATCTGCCAGCCCTGTCAAATAGGTACAAAATGCATAGAATGGATTGGATGGCTGCAAACCAGACATACACCTTGTAAATAATGTTGCAGAGTTCATCTTTGATTGGATGAGGTATTGAGCCTTGTCTGGGTTTCTTGCAGACCAGGGTAAATGTTTCTAAGTTGGCTTCCTTACGAAGTCCGTTTTGAAAACAATGTATTGAGCTGTTGTATTATTGGGTTAGGGAAATATCTGTTTCTGTATTGGGTTCATCGATATCTGTAATTGGGTTATTAAGAGACCACCCCCATGTGGTTCGGCCCTTCGAAGTCCCAGGACATTTAAAAGTCCGCTGCCACGAGGGCCAGCGTCAATCTCCTGGGAGAGCGCTTGGGACTGTGTGAACTTCTGGAGTGTCCCTGTGTGAGCGAGGCCTAGAGGGCTTGAACAGGCAGATACGAGGGTCGAACCCGCGGTGGGATTGGTACAGTTGTTGAACTGTAATGCACTTTTGTTAAAATAAAATGTAGATGTTTCAAGTGCTTGATTAGGTGTTTTTACTGAAACTAGACGGGGGGGGGGGGGGGGGGGAAGCTTAGAAATGAGCAATTTACATTGGGGCTTCGTCCAGGATCTCAAAAGACCCCCAAACACAAGTTTGATCAAGGGTGTTGAGCTGGTTCGATCGCGAGTGCAGAAATCGGGCCCACGGTGCGGTTTTCGCATTGATTTTCGGCACTTTGTGAGTCGGAGTGGATCAATCATTCGCTGGCTTGAGAAAGGATCATTAGAACAGAGTCTAGCAAGCACGGGGGAGTGGTTATCATGCCTTTGGGTTAGGGGCCCTATCTATAGAAAGGGTTCGAGTCCCTATCCTGGGCTAGAGGCCCAAAACTTTGGTCGTAGTTGGCAGACTGCAGCTGCTTTAACGAGAGCCAACCACGCTTCATCGGGCGAGTGGCCCAGGGTTAGACTTGGTATCCAAATTGGTGGGGTATTAAAATACAGGTCTCGTCTTCAATCGGATCATTGCAGAGAGTGTGAATTGAAAAGGTGCGCTTCAAAAATCGGCATTGATAATTCACTGCGCGAAACAGCTAGGCAGACGCTGGATCCTCGGTACCCAGCAGAGAGGAGTGTTTGGGTTTGGGTATCTGAATCTCTCCCTGAAGTGATGGACAAAGAGCCTCGAGAAGGTACTGGGCTTGGATGGACAGAGTATAGATTAGCCGGATATACGCCAGTCCATTCAAGAATACAACTGGGCAAATTTAGTTGATTCGAGAGCCCACGTAGTAAGAGAGATACACACTAAAATTAGGAATTCGAGTTCGAGTCTATATTTGCAAAGCCAAATTTTCAAATACTGAATTTCACATTGAAGTCTGCCAGTAAGGTGGAATTCGAATTCCTGTATATAGAACTTTGGAGTTGGTGCATGTCCGTGATCGATTCCGAATAGCGGCTGATCAACAGTGAATGGTAACCCTCTGGTCGATTGTTGATTTGTACCTGATAGTGAAGAGTAACAGAGAGACGGGAGCCTCCTTACTTGATGAAAAGTAATCCGAATAGTGAAGGGTACCCCTAATTCTGTCGATCTTAGCGAGGGGGGATAGAGGTCCCCCTATTGAAGTCCAGTCTTAGTAGAGGGAGAGTAACGTTCGGGAGGAAAAGTAATCATTTAAGGAATAGTACCCCTCAGCAAAGAGTAAATTAGAAAGGGGAAAATCTTCGGTATCAGAGGGAGAGGTTCAGTGCGTGATAACAGCGTGACGCGGCGTCGAGATGGAGTGTTCATGAACTGTGCGCTAGTTTTTTAAATCATTTTGTAAATTGTAAAAATCTAGCTTTTAGTATTGTCATAGGATCCGGATTTTGTCAATATTCCATGTATGTAAATAAACTTAGAGTAAATTAAGAATGAAAAGTTAAGATTTAGATCGTGTTAAGTCCGCAGACCGACATTTGTGATGCCGCTTGTGCGAGTGTTTATGGATTTAGATATTCGTATTTGTTTAAGATTGTTTTGTAAGAATCTGAAGCGGGGTGGTTCGATCAGGGGTTGTACTCCTTCGATCACTGCGTCGGGGGAGGGGTCATCCCGCTGATTGATTGCACCACGAGGAGGATTCATTAGAGTGGGGTTTACTGATGCTTATAGTTTATATTGGGGTGTGTTGTGGGTTATTGATAATCGGGGGAATATTTTCATTCTTAATCATAGTTCCAGTAACTTGGTTTGGGTTTGTTTGTCTGTGCAAACTTAAAGTGAATTGAGTGAGAGAGAGATTGCTGCATGAGAGACTGCGAGTGGGAGTTAGACTTGGATTGAGATCATTTGTTTGAAAGTTTGGAATTAAATGCTGTGATTGTGATTTAACCGATAAGAGAGTTGGGGGAGAGACTGAATAGGAGCGAGTGGTTTGAATAATTGAAGAGGAGTGATTGAATAGGAATGACTGGGAGACAGTTGAAAGGATGCAATTGCTAGAGTAAGTGTGAATCGGAAAGACCGTTGACTATTGTGTGGGAGAGATTCCATTAACTTTGCAGTCTGAGAGGAGGAGTGATTGAAAGAGGTGTCTGGAAACTTTATTTTGTAATTTGGGTTTTGACCATTGTTCCGAGAATGGGGAATGTCTCTGAGAAGGACCGATCAAACATAGAATTATCATTCTATCATTAAATCATTAAACATAGAAACATCAAAATTAGAAAGCCCGATAAGGATCATTTGCGGGGAGCTTCCAAATGAAGCGGATAGACTGAGAGGATTATCAGGGGAATTAAATGCAATTTTGAAAGACAAACTTTGGCTGTTGGGGGGACTAAAGTCTTTAATAGGGATAAACTATATAGAGACGATCGTTACATAATATGGGAATAGTAAGGAAGGAAACAAGTTAATTGGGATGTGGAGGATACTCTTCACTAAAAGGAAAATAAAGGAAAAAAAAGGAAAATAAATAAAGAAATTGTTTTGCTGTCCACCCTAAGAATGGCGGCTTGTAAATTGGGAATAGGAGAAAACGATAGAGCTGATCCTTCTCAGGACATTTCAGAGTGTGGACAGGGAGAATTAGTAAGCCAACAGCAGGAGCAGGAGCAGGAAAGAGTGTCATCTTTTGGAAGGGAGGCTACTGAGACGGCTCTTAAAGGGGATGTGCCGATGACTACTTAATCGGTTGAATCGGGTAAGAGTGAAACAGGGTCTGTATATCTTGAAGGGAGATATATTTATTAAATGCTAGAGTGTGCAGAATTCCTCAGAGTGGAGCTGGAGCCACAGATTCCTCACAGAACTTTCATATTCCCAATTCGGAGAAACTGTGTGTAGCCTGCGAGAGAGGCACATGGAGGGAGTCAACGTTATCTTGGGCTCCTCCCCCTAGATTTAAATCTGAAATAAAGACATCAGGGAGAGATCATCTATCTCCTACGATTGCCCCACAGATGGAGGACAGTAGGGGTAATCAAGGAGCTAGAAAGAAGACTCCATCGACATGGGTGCCCAAATTAATTAGGGATTCCAGTAGCGAGAGGATGAAAGAATCCTTCTTGAGGTACCAGGATAAAACAAATAGCATTTCAGGGGGTGAGATAGGGGGAGAATATGGTTGGATTGATTCGGACATGAATAATATTATTATGCCAGAACAATTCACCACGGAAGGGGATTTAATAAGAACTCCCCATAGACAATGTGTTTGTAGGGAGATGTCCGCATCAGGTATAAATGTCCCCAGACAGTCAGACATCAAGGCAGCCTCGTTTAACGGCAGCCCGGAAATTAGAGGTTCAAATACAAGAAATAAGAACAGACGAGGATAAGGAGGAAGAAGACCTCAAGGCCTGGATAGACCTCCCATTCAAAGAACCAACCTTTCCTCGGCTTGGTTGGAGAGGTTATAGAGCAGTCCGGCCCAATCAGTGTTACAGTTGTTGGGGATTGGGGACACTGGAGTCGGTCGTGCCCTGGGAGAGAATATTACCAGGAAGGAAGGGGGCAGAGAAGGAGGCCACGACGTCACAGAAACCAATGGATTCTATGAGTGTACCGAGACTCTTGGGACCCCGAAGGTAGAGGACGAGGACACTGGCAGGGAGATCAGGGGGCAGGGACATTCCAACAATCCAACACTTTTCGGTAGCCCTGACATGCCAGTTAACAGCAATCTAGTAAAATTAAAGTCATCCTCACGTGGCCTGAGAAAACAGCACTATACATTAAAAAGAACATCCTGGGATGTCACGACTGTCTTATGAACAAAGACTGGAGAGACTCGGTTTATACTCTCTAGAATTTAGGAGATTGAGAGGGGATCTTATAGAAACTTACAAAATTCTTAAGGGGTTGGACAGGCTAGATGCAGGAAGATTGTTAGAAACATAGAAACATAGAAATTAGGTGCAGGAGTAGGCCATTCGGCCCTTCGAGCCTGCACCGCCATTCAATATGATCATGGCTGATCATCCAACTCAGTATCCCGTACCTGCCTTCTCTCCATACCCTCTGATCCCCTTAGCCACAAGGGCCACATCTAACTCCCTCTTGTTCCCGATGTTGGGGAGGTCCAGGACAAGGGGTCACAGCTTAAGGATAAGGGGGAAATCCTTTAGGACCGTGATGAGAAGGACTTTTTTCACACAGAGAGTGGTGGGTCTCTGGAACTCTCTGCCACAGAGGGTAGTTGAGGCCAGTTCATTGGCTATATTTAAGAGGGATTTAGATGAGGCCCTTGTGGCTAAGGGGATCAGAGGGTATGGAGAGAAGGCAGGTACGGGATACTGAGTTGGATGATCAGCCATGATCATATTGAATGGCAGTGCAGGCTCGAAAGGGCAAATGGCCTACTCCTGCACCTAATTTCTATGTCTCTAACACCACCCCTTCCAAGTAGGAGGAGATACATAGAAACCGATTCTCAAAGAAACCCTCACTAAAAGGAAGAGGCATGACAGAGAAACATGGTAGCTCGCATGCGACGGGATGGCAACTAAGGAATGGAAATGGCACTAGGGAGAGAAGAAACAAACTTACCGTGCAGGAGGAATGGGAGTGGGGAACGAAGATATTGAACTAACGTGTTGCTGAGTTTGTGCCTGCAGGACAGTATATCAACGAGAGACTATCTGGGGAGTGAGGTAAAAGAATGCACAGACCCCTTAAGAATGGGAAGAAGCCAGCAATAGGTAATGTACCTCCCCAGAAACAGGTTACCAGCAGAAGGAACTGATACTGTCCTACCCCCTTAAGACATTTGGGAGGGCCAGCAGGCAGAGCAACATGCTCCTCAGTATTCCTACCCCCTAGTAGCTCCTCTATAATCTTTGCTAGTAACTAGCACTACTATCAGAAAAGAAGAGGAAAATGACCTACCCTAGTGCCCAACTTTAATATCACCCAGGTATTGGAGAAAGAAAAGGAAGGAGAATAAAGGACACTTTAATCATCTTTGAAAGAAACGACACCGACAACGTATAACGACTTCTGGGACAAGCCTCACTTTAGAAGACTGACTTCAAATAAAAAAACATTCCTCTGTGGTTTGGATTAAAATACCTGAATTGGGTCTAACTTACGGGTTTTAGAAATAAATTTATAAATTCGGTCTCAAAATTGTATCGTGAAGAATTGGAGGGACTTGAGATTTGGAATAGATGTGGAATCTGGTTTAGGAATAATTGGAGTTGAATTACCAACTGACATTGTTATTATCTCATCCTCAGATAGGCAGACAAAGATGGAAAGGATTGTTCAAAGGGCATCAAGAAGGATGGGACTTGGGAAGATCTGGTATCAAGGAATTACTTAGGGAATATGAGAGTTGGAATGAGAATTGGGATCAAAACTGGAATTAAAATGGGAATTGAAATTGAAATTGGAGTGGAATTGGAAATGGTCAAAAGAGCACCATTATATCCCCCAAAATTAAAATGTGGACAGTGGAAATGTCGGAGACGTTGCATTTGGAGAGAATCAGGTTTGTCCTAATGGACAAATATGAACTTTTTGAACAAATATGGTCTCCATTCACTGACTATTTGAAGGGGTAGCTGAGTTCAGCATTGTAACTCAATAAGTACCCAGTTGTAGGATTAGATGAAAAGATCTATTCTGGGATTTGTATACACGTCTCTATAGATATTGTTATGTGAAATTGTTCCATTCATTGTTAAGACGTATACTTCATTTTTTTAATTTATTATATAATAATTGTTTTCTTTTATTATCCTTTATTTTTATTAATTTTTTTTTTTAAATTCTTATATAATCATAATCATTATTACTTAATCACCATCTCCATTGATTATAGACCTATTCTTTTCTTCTTTACTTTCTAAAAAAAAACAGAAGCTTATATAAATCATTTCGTCATATTTGTATAATTTTTGAAACAAGGTAAATGTGTATTTGAAAAACTGTTATATTGTTGGCAATATGCATTGCTTCTAATAAAAATATTAAAGAAACAAAAAAAGAGGAACTGTGAACAGCAGGACTTCCCTTTAAGAGACCGGACTAAGGAATTATTCAGTAGTTAAGAACCTGTACCAGCGAGATCCCCTAGACAGAGAACAAAGCCAACATAGTAAAGAATTAATAGAGTAAAGAGCTAACATGGTAGAGAATCAACACAGTAACGAGTTACCATAGTGAGGAGTCATACATAAATAAGAAGAGGTACTGGAGGAAAGACTTAGTAAGCTGTCGGGAGTAACTTGAATTGTATTGAGACTAGCAGAGCCGATGCATGTTTGCCGGATGGATTTGAATTGTTTAACCCTTGATGGTAAAGCGACTTCTATTATCAAGGTGGAAAGAAATTGTCCCTGGATTCGGCATTCTTGCTTGGATTTAGGATTAAATTGATAGCAATGGAAATTGATTGTTTAAATTTGAACAGCTGGGAATTCCACAGGAATTGGAATTGAATTGAATTGAATTGAATGCCTTTATTGTCATTCAGACCTTTCGGTCTGAACGAAATTTCGTGCCTGCAGTCATACATATATGAAAATAACAATACCATACAATAAACACAAAATTAACATCCACCACAGTGAGTTCACCAAACACCTCCTCACTGTGGTGGAAGGCAAAAGTCTTAGGGTCTCTGTCTTTCTCCCCTCCTTATTCTCCCTCTGCGCTGAGGGGATCCAGGCCGCCGCCACCGCTGACGCCGGAACGCCGGAACACCGCCACAGGGCCCGCCGCCGGAACGTCGCTGGAGCACCGCAGCTCCCGAAAGCCAGGCCGCCGCTGGAGCACCGCAGCTCCCGAAAGCCAGGCCGCCGCTGGAGCACCGCAGTTCCCGAAAGCCAGGCCGCCGCTGGAGCACCGCAGCTCCCGAAAGCCAGGCCGCCGCTGGAGCACCGCAGCTCCCGAAAGCCAGGCCGCCGCTGGAGCACCGCAGCTCCCGAAACCCAGGTCGCCGCTGGAGCACCGCAGCTCCCGAAAGCCAGGTTGCCGCTGGAGCACCGCAGCTCCCGAAACCCAGGTCGCCGCTGGAGCACCGCAGCTCCCGAAAGCCAGGCCACCGCTGGAGCACCGCAGCTCCCGAAAGCCAGGCCGCGCTGGAGCACCGCAGCTCCCGAAAGCCAGGCCACCGCTGGAGCACCGCAGCTCCCGAAAGCCAGGACGCCGCTGGAGCACCGCAGCTCAGAGGGAGCCAGGCCGCCGCTGGAGCTCCGCAGCTCCCGAAACCCAGGTCGCCGCTGGAGCACCACAGCTCAGAGGGAGCCAGGCCGCCGCTGGAGCACCGCAGCTCAGAGGGAGCCAGGCCGCTGCTGGAGCACCGCAGCTCAGAGGGAGCCAGGCCGCCGCTGGAGCACCGAAGCTCCCGAAACCCAGGCCGCCGCTGGAGCACCGCAGCTCCCGAAAACCAGGTCGCCGCCGGAAGCCAGGTCGCCGCTGAAGCTCTGAAGGCCGTGCCGCCGCCGCTGGAAGCTGGAAGGCCGTCACCAGGGCCTCAGCACAGACGGAGACGGTGTCGGGGGACACGACAGGAAAAGTCGCATCCCCCCGAAGGGAGAGACTAAAACCCCGTTTCTCCCACCCTCCCCCCCCCCCACACACATACACAACCCAACAAACCAAAAATAAACACCAAAAACAGGGACGAGGACAAAAATAAAATAAAAGACAGACGGACTGCAGGTGAGCCGCAGCTGCCAAGCAGCGCCGCCACTCCGAATGGAATTGTATTATCAGCCACAATGTTGTGGAATGAGAAGGATGAGTTTGAAATAGTAAATTGAAGGCTGAGACTGAATTTGGTTAAATTGGAACATTTATCATGGTTTGTCACTCCTATAGGGAAATCTGGACTGAACCCAGCTGTAATTTATGTGATTACCCGTTATCAGATATACATATCATAACATCGTGTGAGTATGAAGGAGGCTATTTAGTGTTGATCCTAGAATAATAAAGAGTATATTAGGGAACTAGTAATATAATAGGTTTGAATAGGGATAGTATTGCGACTGTGTGGGAAAGCATGAGTGCATGATGGTAACTTGCTTTGTCCCAAGTTTAATTTCTAGCTTTCAGGTTCGACTGTGGAAGGTGATGGAAGACTGGGCAGCAACACAGATGGAGGGAATTCACGCCCACAAAATCTTGGGAGAAAAAGACTCCTCAGACAGAACTTGTGAAGTTATGCCCATGAAAACTCGGGATGCTTGACAAAATTCTGGGAAGAAACATCATCATCTTGTGTTGCTGATAGATGGAAAATGTAAAGCACACTTATGTATATCTGGTTAGCTGATGATTGAGCCATTTTGGTTATCAAAAAATTATGGGTTATCATATATGATAAAAAGGAAGGAATGTTAATCCTGGCTAAATTGGAGAGGCTGGGACTTCAAAATGGGGTAAAAGCTTCAGGGATGCTGGGAGATTTGGTCAATTTGGAATTGCTCTCTGCAGAGCTGGGACAAGCTGCGGAGTGAACAGTGCCAGTGTGTCTAGAGCCTAGATACAAGTTGCAAGCAAAGAATGAGAACATCTGCCAGCCTTGTCAATTAGGTGCAAAATGCATAGAATGGATTGGATGGCTGCAAACCAGACATACACCTTGTAAATAATTGTAAATAATGTTGCAGAATTCAACTTTGCCGAGGGTTGACTGGATGAGGTATTGAGCCTTGTCTGGGTTTCCTGTAGACGAGGGTAAATGTTTCTAAGTTGGCTTCCCTACGAAGTCCGTTTTGAATACAATATATTGAGCTGTTGTATTATTGGGTTAGGGAAATATCTGTTATGTATGGGGTTAATCGATATCTGTAATTGGGTTATTAAGAGACCACCCCCATGTGGTTCGGCCCTTCGAGGTCCCGGGACATATAAAAGTCCGCTGCCACGAGGTCCAGCGTCGATCCTCTGGGAGAACGCTTGGGACTGCGTGAACTTCTGGAGTGTCTCTGTGTGAGCGAGGCCTAGAGGGCTTGAACAGGCGGATACAAGGATCAAACCCGCGGTGGGATAGGTACAGTTGTTGTACTGTTACGCACTTTTGTTAATATAAAATGTAGTTGTTTCAAGTGCTTGATTCAGTGTTTCTACTGAAACTAGACTGGGGGGAAACTTAGAAATGAGCAATTTACAATACAATACTCATAGCCTCTTCCCTGTGGTGCTTGTGCGTTCCTCAGTTCAATAATCAGCTGTCAGAGGTCATGGGGAGAAGGCAGGAGACTGGGGTTAGGAGGGAGAGATAGACCAGCCATGATTGATGGGCCGAATGGCCTAATTCTACTCCCATTCCTTATGACCTTATGATCACCAGAAATGAGGGGAAAATACACTTCGATAGTCATTGTGACCGTGACTACATTTTTGAGGAAAATAAGAAAGATTAGGACATGTCGTTCTGGGCACAACCCAAGGCAATGAGGCATTTTTTTAAGTGAAGTTTCCATTGGAATGTAGGAAATATAAGAGTAAATCTATGATGAGCAAGATCCTACAAGCAACAATATAATGCTGTCCAAAGAATTTTAGCCACGAAAATCATAAAATGCTGGAAATCCAGAAACAAAGCAAGACATAATGGAAACACATGGCTATCAGGCCTCATCAGTGGAAGAAATGTCAGTTTACAAGCTTGTTATGGTTTCAGAGAAGGTGGAGAGATGGATCGGAGAAAGGGAATATCTCTGACAGGGTGAGGTAGGTAGGTTTGTCGAGGGGCGCAACGGTTAATGTGGTTACCTGGTCATTTGGCCAATGAGAGTGGTAGGGGAGAAAGTGCACGAATGAAAGGAGAGAAATTTGTGAAATGAAAGAAGTTAGAAAGGGAGAACTTAAGCAACAGCAAAAGGGAACAGAATTAACATTTTAGGTCAAAGATCCTTCATCAGGACTGGGAAAGAGAGAAAACAAGTTAGTTCTCAGAGGGTGTGGAAAGGATGTTTAGGACAAAGGGAATATCACTGATAGGGTGAGGTCAGGTTGCATTATTTTAGTTTAGTTTAGTTTTGAGATACAGCGCGGAAACAGGCACTTCGCCCACCAAGTCCGCACCGACAAGCGATTCCCGCACATTAACACTGACCAGCGATCCCCGCACTAAGGACAATTTACACTTATACCAAGCCCGTTGACCTGCAAACCTGTACGTCTTTGAAATGTGGGGGGAAACCGAAAATCTCTGAGAAAACCCATGCGGTCACGGGGAGAACGTACAAACGGTTTACAAGGGGCGACAGTTTAAGAATAAGGAGTAAGCCATTTAGAATGGAGCCGAGGAAACACTTTTTCTCACAGAGAGTGGTGAGTCTGTGGAATTCTCTGCCTCAGAGGGCGGTGGAGGCAGGTTCTCTGGATGCTTTCGAGAGAGAGCTAGATAGGGCTCTTAAAGATAGCGGAGTGAGGGGATATGGGGAGAAGGCAGGAACGGGGTACTGATTGGGGGTGATCAGCCATGATCACATTGAATGGCGGTGCTGGCTCGAAGGGCCGAATGGCCTACTCCTGCACCTATTGCCTATTGTCTAGTGTCTATTGTCTAAACCCTGTACAGAAAGCACCTGTATTAGGGATCGAACCCGGGTCTCCGGTGCTGCAAGGCAGCAACTGTACCGCTGTGCCACCGTGCCACCCTTGTCAGACAAATGACCGGGGAATCACCTTGCTTATCAGAGGAGTTCTGCCATAGAATATTACATGTCAACAATCCTTAATCTGCTATGTGGTGTCCCTCGTATAAACAGCATCTGCAAGAGTCTGCCAGTGTGCTGGGCATTGTGCTCCATCCAGAGCAACACTTGAACCTTCAGCCTTTGGACGGAGGTGAGAGTGACTACATTACCCCAGAGTAAATTCCCCAGAGAAGGAATTCATGTCCTAGTCAGCTTCAGGCCAGTGGACAACCAAACATCTACCCCAACATCAAGGTAGATCCTACCAGCAGGAACCAACTGCAGAACTGATCTGCATGGATTAATTTATCACAACATTCCCAGTTGGGATGATTAGGATAAAAAAAAAATATATATATATTTTATTACTTGTCATTCAAACCTCAGAGAGGCTCGAACGAAACTCAGTTTCTACAAGCCATACAAACAGAACCATTCATAAAAAAATACACAGACAATTCAATTCACACAAACATCCATCACAGTGAATCTTCTCCTCACTGTGATGGAAGGCAAAGTCTTCTCTCTCCCCCGCACCATTTCTCTCCCGAGGTCCAAGCCCCAGGCGGGCGGTGTTAAGTCCCACAGCCATTGAGGCTGCGCGGGGCGATGTACGGCCCCGCTCTAGGCTCAAAGGTCTCAAAGTTGGAGCCCCCGGTGGGCGCTGGAATGTCCCGCGGCCATGAAAGCCGCGCCGGGCGATGTATGGCCCCGCTCCGGGTCGCTTCAACCCCGCGACACGGGCTGGAGAAGCTGTGTTGCGGGAGCTCCGGAGAGCAGTCTCTCACCCGGACCCGCGAGCTCCCGATAGTCCACCGGTCTGCAGCTGCAGCTGGAGCTGGAGCTCCGGAGTCGGGCCGCAGCGGCGAGCCACCACCGCTCCCCACGCTCCGAGGCCGGCCAGCCCCACGACGGTGAGTCCGCAGCTCCGCAGGCTCCGTGACTGGAGCCCCCAGGTCGTCCCGGTCGGAGGCCACTCCACGGTGCTAGGCCCCAACGACAATGGAGACCCGACAGGGAAAAAGCCGGGTCTCCCGTGCAGGGAAGAGATTTAATAGTTTCCCCCTCCCCTCCCCTCCCCCACCCCCACATATACACAGTTACAAACAATACAAAAAAAACACGAACAACTACATTTAACTAGACAAAAAAAAAATGTTTAATTTTAAAAAAGACAGATAGGCTGTGGGGGCCGCTGCAACGTGAGTCGCACCCGCCCGCTTTATGATGACCTCCTGGGATAAATAAAGTTATTTTGTATCGTATCATATCATAGGAAAATTGAAATGCCAGTCTAATGGATTTACTGGTCAATGTCCGATTTATCACTCCTGATATAACACATGTACAATTAGCTTCAGTGTGGACTTAAAGCCCTGTCCCACTGTATGCGTTCATTCAAGAGTTCTCCCGAGATGCCCTGATTCGAACTCGGAGATTTACGGTAATGGCTGCTCGTAGGTACTCGGGGCTCTCGTGGACGTTTTCCAACATGTTGAAAATTTTTCACGAGTCTTCCCAAGCTTACGGCGTTTCCCGAGTACCTGCCGTTAGCGTTACGAGCCGCTAAGAGACGTCCCCGAGCTCCGACGTTCATCCTACGTGCTTCCACGAGTTTTATATTTTTTTTAACTCGGGAGAGCTCTTGAATTAGCTCGTACAGTGGGACAGGGCTATTAGGCTTTAATAGAGCACACAGAAGCTGAAAGTGTGGGGGGAAATGCCGTGACCGATGTGGGCATGTGTGAGACTGAAGACTGGGTGATGTTGTGGCGGTAAGCATTGTGGCAAAGATGTCCGGAGAGACAAAAAGTCATGGCATTAATTGAAGAGACTGTGGTAATGGAATTCAAGATATATCATAGATCAAAAATCGAAAACACTGGAGCAACTCAGCGAGTCTGGCAGGGTCTTTGAAGAACAGGAATAGATGACGTTTCAGGCCGAGACCCTTCTTCAGACTGACTACTCAAGATATATCATGGAAGGAAAGAGAAAACAAAACAAGAGCAGCTGGAAGTTTGGAAAGCTTGGCTAAAATGATAAACTATTTTTTAAATGTAGTGTATTAGTTATGGGCCTGTCCCACTTACGTGACTTTTTCGGTGACTGCCGGTACCCGTCATAGGTCGATGCA
The DNA here is from genome assembly GCA_963514005.1 of Raja brachyura. The sequence continues at coordinate 38,593,085 of OY740802.1, read as the reverse complement.
GGTCGGCGAAAATGTTCAACATGTTGAAAATACAGCGGCGAGCAAAAGGACGCTACGGTTCTTTCTGCGACTGAGGAGACAACTCACGACCATACAGGCGACATGTTGCGGGGTGAAGCCTGTACGGTCGTGAGTAGTCGCCCAAAGAGTCGTACCTTGTTCTGGTCGCCGCTGGATTTTCAACATGTTGAACATTTTCTGTGACCTGCAACGACATGACAGAAGTCGCCAAAAAAGGACGGCTTCAGGCGGGGGCCAGTGGGGGGGGGGGGGGGGGGGAGGAAGCATCCTACAGCCGGGGGAGGGGCACGGCTTCAGGCGGGGGCTGTCGGGGGAGTTCTATAGCCGGGGAGATGGGAACGGTTTTCGGTGGGGGCTGCCGGGGGCGGGGGGGGGGTGGGGGTGGGGGGATGTGAGGCAGGGGGAGGGGGTGTGTGGGTGGGGGAGGGGGTGTGTGGGTAGGGGAGGGGGTGTGTGGGTGGGGGAGGGGGGGTGTGGGTGGGGGTGGGCGGATGTGAGGCAGGGGGAGGGGGTGTGTGGGTAGGGGAGGGGGTGTGTGGGTGGGGGAGGGGGTGTGTGGGTGGGGGAGGGGTGTGTGGGTGTGTGGGTGGGGGTGGGGGGTGTGTGGGTGGGGGAGGGGGGTTTGTGGGCGGGGGAGAGAGCTCAGAGAAAAGACGGGGTTGTGGGGGAGGGGGCAGGAGCCAGCAAAGGGGACCAGAGGGGGAAGGGGCTGGAGCTGACGGTTGAATGGTGGCTCACAGCGGACGCTCGACGCTGGACACTGGTCACTGGACGCTGGCCGTTCTCCTCCGCTGGGATCAGATGCTCTGCGTACCCTCTGGCGACATTTCCCGCTTCGGGCCGGGCCGTTTCCAGTCCCCCCGAAAATTGTGGAAACCTCCGCCGGCCATTCACTGCTCCAGTAAAGATGCAATGGCGCAGGAAGGGGCGGGCCGTCCCACGGAGTGACAGGAGAAAAGACCAATCCACGTGACGCTGAACGGCAGGAGAGGAGATCGATCTGAGCACGCGTGGTTCTTTGAGATGTCTAGACCTCGCTAACTTTTACATTGGACCACCAATCGGAACGAAACGTGATGCAATCACTGCGCAGGAGAACGGCGAGTAAGCTGGCGAAAAATCGTAGCGCTATCAGATACCTTGATCAGCCATGATCACATTGAATGGCGGTGGTGGCTCGAAGGGCAGAATGACCTACTCCTGCACCTATTGTCTATTGTCTATTATACCAATTTTGCGTGAATAGAATGACCGCGCAAACCGGAAGAAAACAAGATCAGAGATAGATAGATAGATAGATAGATAGATAGATAGATAGATAGATAGATAGATAGATAGATAGATAGATAGATAGATAGATAGATGTGGGTATTCAATTTAAGATCAAGATGAGAATATTCTTCCCTCAGAGAGTTGTGAGATAGTTGAATTCTTGAACTCGAGGGCTTTGGGAAACAGATGTGAAAGTGTGGCAATGGCTAAAGCAGGATCAGCCATGATCTTATTGAACGGCAAAGTGGGCTTGAGGGACAATATGGAGAGAGTGGTGGAGAGGATGTTTCCACTAGTGTGAAAGTCTAGGACCAGGGGTCGTAGCCTCAGAATTAATGGACGTGCCTTTAGGAAGGAGATGAGGAATTTCTTTAGTCAAAGGATGGTGGATCTGTGGAATTCATTGCCACAGAAGGCTGTGGAGGCCAAGTCAATGGAAATATTTAAGGCAGAGAGAGATAGATTCGTGATTAGTGTGGGTGTCAGGGGTTTTGGGGAGAAGGCAGGAGAATGGGGTTGGGAGGGAGAGATAGACCAGCCATGATTGAATGGAGGAGTAGACTTGATGGGCCGAATGGCCTAATTCTGCTCCTATCACTTATGAGGTCTTCCAGCGCCTGATAATAAATCAGGATCACCACAGTTTTGCTGCTTGCAAAACCCCAGGAAGAGCACCTGACACCAATGGAATATATGCCAGAAGTGCGGACATCTTAAAACCGTTGTCCACTTATTATTCCATTATCTGAAACTGATGAATCCACTTTGCTCCGCCACCATCACAAATCTCACGGCTTGTCACTAATTCTAAAACACACTGTTAGTACTCCACTGAGAAGTGTGGAGCACATGCACACTCGTTCAGTGCACGGCGCGATTAACTGATTAACACTCTTGTCCCCACTGTCACATTAGTCAATATAAAAACAATTACATACATCTGGACGTAAACTCCCCTCTCAGCCCCATTAACTGTCGCCGCTTTAAACTCTGATTCACATAAATAAGAACGTTTCACGGTTACTAAAAGGTGCACTCATTTGTCGTGACCTAGTTACAGGTCAGCTGCTCTGAGTGAACAACAGCACTGATTTATCTCAGTGTGTGTGCTCTGACTGTCTGCACAGATAGAATCACAGGGACATACAGACCAGAAGGGGGACTATTCAGGCCATTCAAACAGTGCCAGCTCATCAAGCAGGCTTGTCCATTAGTCTCACTGGCTTAGCCTTGCAATTGTTTCCGTCTGAAGTATATTTAAAGAAATCCTACTTGAAATGTGTTATTGAATCTGCTTCCTTCCCTGTCAGGCAAAACATTCCAGGACTTCCTGCGTACCATAAAATTCTGCTTGGATCTTTTGCCAATCAGATTAAGTCTGTTATCTCTAGCTCACAACCTTTTTGCCAGTGGAAATGATTTCTCCATATTTTGTCAAGCAAAAACTTACTTAACAGCAGGCACCTGTATTAAATCATCTCTTGAATGTCACTGCTTCATTCCAGCTTTGCTAATATTCCTGCTAACATTGCCATCAATCTCTGCACCAATTTAAGCTTTGATATCACTCCGGGAAAAATGCGTCATCTCGTGTTACTGTTCATTTTTAGGGATTTTAAGGATTTAAAAAATCAAAGCACAAAGGCATGTTTGCCTGTGGCCCGTTCTCTATCTTCAAACTACATTCCAGTTCTCCCTGTACCCCATGATGCTTGATGTTACTCACTCAGTATTGTTCTCAGACTCTGGGCTGTGAATGCTCCAATGCGATCGTTTGCTAGAATGTTGAATACTCACAAAATGGAGAGCTGCCAATGCACGCAATCCTCAGTGAAGCTCATGCAGGAGAATGTAGCCCTCAACTTGCTTCATGGCCATAGCGTTTTCCAAGGATTTCTAAATCGGAGGGAAATTTTTATATTAAGGACATTTGCAGCGTAAAAGCATGCTCTTTGACTCACCCTGTCTATGTTGACCATCATGCTTATCTATACTAATCCCAATTGCTGTCATGAATTCCATCTCCTTCTATGCCTTGTTCATTCAAACACCTTTCCGGATGTTTGTTAAATGTTATTAGTGATCCTGTCTCCACCTTAAAGCCTATTCCGGATACCAACGATTTCATTGTGTGAGAACTGAACCTTCCAGTCCCCATTTCAACCTTCTCTCTCTTAGCTTGGAGCTGTGCTCTCTATTTTAAACGCCCCTACCATGGGAATCATACATTGGCTATCTACCCTATTGTACTTTTATTTGCCCCTTTCAAGTCACCTTGCAGTCTCTTCACTCCGGGGAAAAAGGTCCTGGCCTCTCCAGTCATTCCAATAACCCAAGCCCTCCAGTCCCGGCAGCATCATTGCAAATTGTGTCTGCACCATCTTTAGCTTAACCACATCCTTCCTCTACTGTGTTAACACAAAATACTCCAAATGGGACCTATCCAACATTTAGTACAACAGTAAAATGATGTCCCAATTCTAGTACTAATTGCCTTGGACATTGAAGGCATTTCTTACTGCTGAGTGAATATATTCTAAGTTTGGGCTCAGTATCAACTACTAATGGGGGAAAAAATCTCATATTTTCTCATATATTATTATTATTGTTATTATATATATAAATGCAAACTATTCTGCCCATTGAGTTAGGCTTCCCTCCTGCATACTTACTTTCCTGTAATCTTTTTCCTCACACATGCCCGTGAATTCCACCCTGATTTTCCTACCACTCCGACTGAAGTTGGTGCAGCTCGTGAACTTACCTACCAGAGCATCAGTAGATGGGAACCGGAGCATCCAGAGGAAACCCACCCAGACAGTACAAAAAACATTGAGCGATGCAGATAGACAGTATCTATCGGCTCAGCGTGCCTAAACCTATGTGATCTCCCAGGTGCTGAACATTGTTACTGCCCATCCTGACCTTTCTGGCCTGAGTGAGGCCCAATGCAAAGTGGAGAAACAGCACCTCATATTTTGCATGGTTGTTTACATCCCAGTGGTATGAATATTGACTTATCTAACCACAATCCTTGCTTACCCCTCACTCTCCATCCCTCCCCCATCCTAGTTCTCTAACCAGTCTGACTACCTTCCTGATTACATTTTATTTTTGTTTGCTTCGTTGTCACTTTCCCCGAGCTAACAATGATCTATTCTACATTTTCCTTGATTTTTGTCCCCTTTGATCACTCGGTTTTACACCTTAATGGGCTGTCCCATTGCGGTGACCTAATCCGCGAGTTCAGAAGAGTGTCTTCGACCTTCAAGCTCGAGGGCACTCGCCTGGAAAACCTCGAGCTGGATCGACCGTCAGCGATGAAACCTGGATCGACCGTCAGCGATGAAACCTGGATCGACCGACCACACACACGCACACACACACACACATCACAAAGGCAGGGGCCAGGGAAAGCGGGGGAGCGCTGTCTGAAATTCACACCCGCGATGAAGGTAAGTAAACGAAGGGTGCACAGTGTATGGTAAGTCCTTTAGAGAACATGGAGGTGGGGGGGGAAGGGAAGGGAAGGGGGGAGAAGGGGAGAGAAGGGGAGAGAAAGTGGGCAAAGGGGAGAGAAGGGGAGAGAAGGGGGGGGGGAGAAGGAGTGGAGACACTTTTATGAAGCCAGACTACACTTAATAAAGTTTAGCGGGCATTTTACTTACCGGTCGGTTTTCCTTGGTCCTGAAAACTCCAATGACCGAATTAAAATGCCCAGTCAACAGAAGAGATTGCCTACGGCTGCCCTCGACTGCCTGTAACTACATAGCGACCCCACTCCACTGCACTACGAGTTAAAAAGAACCATGCCGACCAATTTTTACTCGTGGAAAAATTTGCAACATGCTGAAAAATGTTCTGCAACCTAGCTGAGGCCGAGAGTATTCGGGAACTTTCCTCGAGTTCCAGTGACCTCATAGGACCTTCCATGGACCACGTGTCGACCATGCTGCGAGTCTGAGTCGAGGGCAAACTCATCTAAACGCGCAGATTAGGTCTCCGCAGTGGGACGGCCCCTTTCCCCTTCCATATCTCCGTATCCGCCTCTCCCCTGACTCTCAGTCTGAAGAAGGGTCTCGACCCGAAAGGTCACCCATACCTTCTATCCAGAGATGCTGCCTGTCCCACTGAGTTACTCCAGTATTGTGTGTTTATCTTCAGTGTAAACCTGCATCTGCAGTTCTTTCCTACACATTGAACAATACAGCACAGGAACAGGTCTTTCGGCTCACAATGTTTATGCCAAACATGATGCCTAGTTCTATTGATCTAATTTACCTGTATGCGATCCATATCCCATTATGCCCTGAACCTCCATGTGCCTATCTAAAAGCCTCTTAAATGCAACTATCATATCTGTCCCCACCACCACCCCTGGCAATGCGTTCCAGGACCCCACTACTCTCTGTATAAATAACTTGCCCCGCACCCCTCCTGTAAACATTCCGCCTCTCATCTTATAACAATTTGCAATGTTACAACATTTTGAGATTTTAAAAATCAAGTCTGCAATTTATTCCATCAGATAAAGCATAAAAAGAAGTTTAATTTGACACCTAATTCACTTTCATATCTGCAGTATTAAGTAAGTTATGGCCATTTTCATACTCGGAAATTAGCATCTTGTTCCCCATTGCCTTTCAATTGACTTAACTCAAAAGCTGTGATCTAGAACCGTTAAAAGCCCATAACTTTCGTAAAAATTAAGAGAACTCAATGAAATTTTCAATTATTATAGATTGAAGCATTCTGAAACAAATATGAAACAATCTTACTTGGATGACCTGAAATTAACGCATATAATTAGTTAGTTATCTAATTGTAGCTAATTACAAAATTCAATGAGTAGATCTAAACATCTATCCATTTCTTAAGAAAAGATAAACTTTTTAAAAATTGCCTAAGTGTCCAAATAACATTCACACAATAATCCACAATATAACATAATTTTTAAATCTAATTTTCATGAATTTCTGGGCCAAATGGAAGGAATTTAGTGTTTACTGCCTGTAAATTAATGGCCATTTAAATCAACTAGCGAGTGGGTTTTAGTGGAATGCGGTGGATTGGAACGTTGCAGTTTGCGGTGAAGTCGGGAGGAAAAATACTGTTGGTTCATACATTTTTTTTGGACCCCATTTCGCAACATGAAAATATTATTAAAGCCTCCATAAAAACAAACTTTTAATACAACAATAAACTGTTTACCTTTTTTTCTCCCCTACGCAAAATCCTTCCCGTTGTCTCGCGCTCACGGCTTTTGAAGGTGATTTTTAAATTACTCTAGATAATAAATAATCTAGCGTAATTTAAAAATACCTTCATTAATGAAATGTCGGAGCGATTTTTCTTCCGCAATGAAATTGCCCGACATGGATCGATTTGCCCAGTCTGTAGACAAACGGCACTTTAAGCCCGCCCCCCTCTGAAAGGCTCCAAAGTCACGCACACGGGGAGCGGCAGAACTGCAGCGCTGCTCAAGGTAAGTTTTGTAACATACCTATAACAATGCCCTGAACCTGAAGACAGGATTGCTCCCGGGATTCCTAGAGTTATGAAGCAGCAGAACTACCTGCTACTCCACTGCGCCACCCATGTATGAGATTTGAATGGAAAGAAAATACTCCGATAACAATGTTATAGGAGGAGAGGTTGGAAACCTGTCGAGGCAAAGCCTGTGGCTTGGACAGAAGTTATCCCCGGGCTACTCAATGACAGCCATATTGATCAGACTTTACGGGCAGAATGTTGGGGCACTGATGTACCAGATCGAACCGAATGTGACACAAGGAACTGCGGATGCTGGTTTACAAAAAAAGACACAAAGTGCTGGAGTAACTCAACAGGTTAGGCAGCATCTCTGGAGAACATGAACAGCACTCTATAAGCACTGTACTGAGGCATTGTTGTAGAACGCGTGACCAAGTCTGAAGCAGGGGAAACCAGAAATATCTGCGAACCCAGGCTTCGGATCCTAATGGCCCTGTCCCATGGTATGAGTTCATTCCAAGAGCTCTCCCGAGTTTGCCCCGATTCGAACTCGGAGATTTACGGTAATGGCCGCTCGTCGGTACTCGGGGCTCTCGTGGACATTTATCAACATGTTGAAAAATCTTCACAAGTCTTCCCGAGCTTACCTGCCGTTAGCGAGCTGCTAAGAGACGTCCCCAAGCTCCGACGTACCGTTCATTCTCCGTGCTTACCACGAGTTTGATTTTTTTAAACTCGGGAGAGCTCTTGGAATTAACTCGTACCATGGGACAGGGCTATTAGGAATCTGATAAGAAGTGCTTCATCAAAAATGGTGTCAACTAGTCCTTTTGGTGATGTTTTGTGTGTAGACAATGTGGAGGGGCTAAATTTGTCCGTTAGGCTATGATGATATTATTTTCAAAGTGGTCAGTTAGGGATGGAATGAAGACAGGAAATGCTGGAAACACTCGGGAGGTCAGACAGCATCTGCGGAGAGAGAAACAGAGTTGGAGCCTCAGATCGAAGAGTTAATACATAAACAATAGTTGGTTAGTCTTGTGAGAGGCGGGTGGCATGCTGATGGATGGGAAGTGACATAACGGCAGGGAATAATGGACATTTTAGCTTCATGAGTCATGGTGGAAGCCCACCATAATTGGGATCGGATTGAATGGTGGAAATGTGGAACGGAATCATCTGTCCCCGCCCTGTATCTATGCAAATCTTCAACGTGTGTCAAGTATCCACAAACTCTGTACATGTGCTTTGCACATGGAGCCTACCAGACACATTTTTGTCTCTATTGTTGCTGGGTTCTCTTGTCGCCTGTTATAAGCTAGCAACGGTGTTCTCAAGGCAACCAAAGATGGGTAATAAGTGCGTCCTTGCCACTGATACCTGCGCAATGACTTGGTGAATATCAATGGGATAAAAGGAAAATTGTTTTTTTCTGAACTAATAGTACTTTGATATCTGTTCCCGCGTCGTACATTGAAAGGGTCTCTACCACTAGTCATATTCAATCTTCTTAATGCAATTGTAGCATAAGTCTGTAGAGCAAACTTTCATTTCTTCAAAGCACCAGCATTGATTAAAAACGAACAAAAAATGATGTATGCTCCAGTGCGATGCTAAATCGCAATTATCTTCCAGTTCAGCGATAAGCCAGTGTGGTTTTCGTCTTCCCCACTACCAGAAAAATTGGGGGGGAAAATCTGGGGTTAACTAAAATTCTATGCAGAAGGCATGGATATGCTACGTACATTGTAAGAAAGCTTTGCCCATGACAGAGATTCCAAGACCAGAGGATGCGGGTTTAAGGTGAGTAGTAAGAAGTTTGGCGGGGATCTGAGGAGAGAGGCTTGCAGCCGGGGGTGGTTGGAGTCTGGAGCGCACTGCCTGGGACAGTGGTGGAGGAGATACTCCCAAAAGACAACATTAAAGAAATGTCTCGACCTGCATTGGACTCGCAAGCTTGCCGTAAACTAAGGACCAGGTGCTGGTGAATAGTAATAATATAGGTGGGACTTGATGGTCAGCTGTATAAATCAGTCATAGTCACAGAGTCATAGAGCATAGGCATGGGCCTGTTGGGCCACCAGATCCATGCTGACAGTTGTTCTTATCTAGACCAATCCCAGACACCTGCATGACATCTGTAGCCTTCGACACCTCGGCCTCTTTAATGCTGTGAGATTCTCTGTCTCCACAACCTCCTCATGCAGTGCACTGCAAACTGCAACTTCCCTCTGGACCAAAGCTCTCTTCCCCAATCCCCTTCTACCTCTCACCTTAATCCTATGCCCAAGATAGAAACAAAAAGCTGGAGTAAGTCAGCATCCAGCAACCAGCATCTGCAGTTCCTTCCCACATGTTAATCCGATGCCCTCTTGTATTGGGAAAAATACTCTGACTATCTACCCCATCTGCTCTTCTCACAATTCTCTAATATGCATCACAATTGCCTCTTTGAATGAACACTGGAATCCACAAACTCATCATCTCTTCACTTTACCTTCTGGCCTGGCATGACAGTCCCCCTCATGTCCACCCATTTCTGCTTTGTCGACGGTGGCCAGCTTCACGCCATCTCACTCCTGTCACAGCTTCACCTTTCAGTTTCTCTCCGGCATCGGGAACCTCCTTCCAGCTGAGGTCCACTAGCCCGGCCCTCCCTGACTCCAACAAACCCTTGCCTGCTCCTACATCTCCAACTCCCCGTCATGGTCTCCTGACTCACACTGGCGAGGTGACTCACTGCGAAGGTGGCACTGAGGGATACTTCCCTTTGCCGAGATGTCTTCAGCAGAAGACCACAGTGGATCCCAGTGGAGCCCGAGATGCTCCAAGGAAATCAACCCCCGTTTTTTTTTGCAATGTGCAGCGATCTTACAGGACTCAGGAGGGCTTCAGTGGGTGGATACTGAAAGTAGCAATGTTACAAAATTTTGAGATTTTAAAAATCAAGTCTGCAATTTATCCCATCAGATAAAGCATAAAAATAAGTTTAATTTGACACCTAATTCACTTTCATATCTTCAGTATTAAAAAAGTTAGGGGCATTTTCATACTCGGAAATTAGCAACTTGTTCCCTATTGCTTTTCTATTGACTTAACTCAAAAGTTGTGATTGAGGACAGTCAAAAGTCCATAACTTCCTTAAAAATTAAGAGAACTGAAAGAAATTTTCAGTTATTATAGATTGAAGTATTCTGAAACAAATATGAAACAATCTTACTTGGATGACCTGAAATTAAAGCATATAATTAGTTAGTTACCCCATTGTAGCCAATTACCAAATTCAATTACTAGATCTAAACATCTATCCATTTCTTAAGAAAAAATTAAAAAAAAATTTAAAGCCTAAGTTTCCAATTAACAGTAACACAATAATTCACAATAAAACATGATTTTTAAATCTAATTGTCATTAATTTATAGGCCAAATTGAAGGAATTCAGTGTTTTATGCCTGTAAAGTAATGGGCATTTTAAACAGCTTGCGAGTGGGATTTTCTGGAACGCGATGTATTGGAACGTTGCGGTTGCGCTGAATTTAAACCCAATATCATAGAAACATAGAAACATAGAAAATAGGTGCAGGAGTAGGCCATTCGGCCCTTCGAGCCTGCACCGCCATTCAATGTGATCATGGCTGATCATCCAACTCAGTATCCCGTACCTGCCTTCTCTCCATACCCCCTGATCCCTTTAGCCACAAGTGCCACATCTAACGCCCTCTTAAATATAGCCAATGAACTGGCCTCAACTACCTTCTGTGGCAGAGAATTCCAGAGACTCACCACTCTCTGTGTAAAGAATGTTTTCCTCATTTCGGTCCTAAAGGAATTCCCCCTTATCCTTAGACTGTGACCCCTTGTTCTGGACTCCCCCAACATCGGGAACAATCTTCCAGCATCTAGCTTGTCCAACCCCTTAAGAATTTTGTAGGTTTCTATAAGATCCCCCCTCAATCTTCTAAATTCCATCGAGTACAAACCGAGTCTATCCAATCTTTCCTCATATGAAAGTCCTGACATCCCAGGAATCAGTCTGGTGAATCTTCTCTGTACCCCCTCTATGGCAAGGATGTCTTTCCTCAGATTTGGAGACCAAAACTGTACGCAGTACTCCAGGTGTGGCCTCACCAAAACCCTGTACAACTGCAGTAGAACCTCCCTGCTCCTATACTCAAATCCTTTTGCTATGAATGCTAACATACCATTTGCTTTCTTCACTGCCTGCTGCACCTGCATGCCTACTTTCAATGACTGGTGTACCATGACACCCAGGTCTCGTTGCATCTCCCCCTTACCTAATCTGCCACCATTCAGATAATAGTCTACCCTCATGTTTTTGCCACCAAAGTGGATAACCTCACATTTATCCACATTGTACTGCATCTGCCATGCATCTGCCCATTCACTCAGCCTATCCAAATCACCCTGCAGCCTCCAAGCATCCTCCTCACACCTAACTATACCCCCCAGCTTGGTATCATCTGCAAATTTGGAGATGTTGCATTGAATTCCCTCGTCCAAATCATTAATATATATTGTAAATAGCTGGGGTCCCAGCACTGAGCCTTGCGGCACCCCACTAGTCACTGCCTGCCATTCTGAAAAGGACCCGTTTACTCCTACCCTTTGCCTCCTGTCTGCTAGCCAGTTCTCTATCCACATCAATACTGAACCCCCAATACCGTGTGCTTTAAGTTTGTATGCTAATCTCTTATGCGGGACCTTGTCGAAAGCTTTCTGAAAGTCTAGATATAACACATCCACTGGTTCTCCCTTATCCACTCTACTAGTTACATCCTCGAAAAATTCTATCAGATTTGTCAGACATGATTTACCTTTCGTAAATCCATGCTGACTTTGTCCAATGATTTCACCACTTTCCAAATGCGCTGCTATCCCATCTTTAATAACTGACTCTAACAGTTTCCCCACTACCGATGTTAGACTAACTGGTCTGTAATTCCCCGCTTTCTCTCTCCCTCCTTTTTTAAAAAGTGGGGTTACATTAGCTACCCTCCAATCCTCAGGAACTACTCCAGAATCTAAGGAATTTTGAAAAATTATCACTAATGCATCCACTATTTCTGTGGCTACCTCCTTGAGTACTCTGGGATGCAGACTATCTGGCCCTGGGGATTTATCGGCCTTCAATCCGTTCAATTTACCCAACACCACCTCCCGGCTAACCTGGATTTCACTCAGTTCCTCCATCTTATTTGACCCCCGTTCCACTGCTATTTCCGGCAGATTATTTATGTCTTCCTTAGTGAAGACAGAACCAAAGTAGTTATTCAATTGGTCTGCCATGTCCTTGTTCCCCATGATCAATTCACCTGTTTCTGACTGCAAGGGACCAACATTTGTTTTAACTAGTCTCTTTCTCTTTACATATCTATAAAAACTTTTGCAGTCAGTTTTTATGTTCCCTGCCAGTTTCCTTTCATAATCTATTTTCCCTTTCCTAATTAAGCCCTTTGTCCTCCTCTGCTGGATTCTGAATTTCTCCCAGTCCTCCGGTAGGCTGCTTTTTCTGGCAAATTTGTATGCCTCATCTTTTGTTTTTATACTATCCCTGATTTCCCTTGTTATCCATGGATGCACCACCTTCCCCGATTTATTCTTTTGCCAAACTGGTATGAACAACTTTTGTACTTCATCCATGCAGTCTTTAAATACCTTCCATTGCACATCCACTGTCAACCCTTTAAGAATCACCTGCCAGTCTATCTTGGCCAATTCACATCTCATACCTTCAAAGTTACCTTTGTTCAAGTTCAGAACCCTTGTTTCTGACTTAATTTTGTCACTCTCCATCCTAATGAAGAACTCAACCATATTATGGTCACTCTTGCCCAAGGGGCCACGCACAACAAGACTGCTAACTAACCCTTCCTCATTACTCAATACCCAGTCTAGAATAGCCTGCTCTCTCGTTGGTTCCTCCACATGTTGGTTGAGAAAACTATCCCGCATACATTCCAGGAAATCCTCTTCCTCAGCACCCCTGCCAATTTGATTCACCCAATCTACATGCAGATTGAAGTCACCCATTATAACCGTGTTACCCTTGTTGCACGCATTTCTAATTTCCTGTTTGATGCCATCCCCAACTCCAATACTACTGTTAGGTGGCCTGTACACAGTTCCCACTAGCGTTTTCTGCCCCTTAGAGTTTCGCAGCTCTACCCATATCGATTCCACATCCTCCACGCTAATGTCCTTCCTTTCTATTGCATTAATCTCCTCTCTCACCAGCAACGCTACCCCACCTCCTTTTCCTTTTCGTCTATCCCTCCTGAATATTGAATATCCCTGGATGTTCAGCTCCCAGCCTTGGTCATCCTGGAGCCAAGTCTCCGTGATTCCAACTATAGCATAGTCATTAATCGCTATCTGCACCTTCAACTCATCCACCTTATTACGAATGCTCCTCGCATTGAGACACAAAGCCTTCAGGCTTGTTTTTACAACACTCTTACTCCTTATACAATTATGTTGACAAGTGGCCCCTTTCACATCGATCCCTATTACACTTGGCCATACTCTCCTATCCCTTTGTGAGCTTTCTTCCCCGTTAATTCTGGGGTCATTAACCATTGCTTTACTCTCTTTCCCTCTAACTCCGTCCTCGACTATCCCATTTGATACCCCACCCCCCTTATTCAGTTTAAAACCATCCGTGTAGCAGTGGCAAACCTGCCGGCCAGAATGCTGGTCCCCCACCTGTTAAGATGCAATCCGTCCCTTTTGTACAGTTCCCCCTTACTATAAAAAAAATCCCAGTGATCTAAGAATCTAAATCGACAGGAAAAATTCTGCCGGTTCGTATGGGGACTAAATCACCATTTCGCAACATGAAATATTGATTAAAGTCCCCTAAAAAAGCAAGTTTATATGTAAAAATAAACAGCTTTCACTTACCTGTCCCCTACGTAAAATCCGTCCCCGTTGTCGGCGTTCACGGCATTAGGAGCTAATTTTTATTTTACTGCAGCGATGAAGTAGTCGGGCTATTTATTTTTAAAAAACGGACTTACCGGCAGTGGGAACGCATCTCCAAAAATAGATCGCACTCCGACAACAGAAAGCTCTGGATGGCAAGGGGAAAACCGCATTTTAACCCACACCCCCCCCTTAAAGGCGCCAAAGTCGCGCACACGGCCAGTGACAGAACTGCAGCACCGCTAAAGGTAAGTTTTGTAACATACCTACTGAAAGGATGATGCATCTCGTGGAGGTTATCTAAAACATTAGAGCACAAGGGGTCACCCATTTTAGCAGAGATGAGGCATTATTTCTTCTTTCAAACCATCGTGGTTATTCGGGAACTTGCTAACTCCTCTGCGTTTATTTCAGATTCCTGGCAGCTGCAGCATTTTGTTCAGGGGTGAACAACATGAGGGCATTTAGATCTGGGATTTGTGCGGAATATCAAGATTTATTTTTAAATCTTCTCTCAGAGGTTCAAGAAGATTGGGTTTTCAATGATCAGGTGGGAATGGAGGAGGAATCTAACTGGATCAAACCACAGTTGAGGTTCGGGGGAGTCAAGTGGGAGGGGGAAACGCAGGGGGAGTGGTGTTAAGGGAAAGCTCAATCAGCCATGGTCTTTGTGCCTGGTGAGGCAGGTGAGTGGGGCTGATCCGTTTCGCCGAACACTTGGGCTCGGTCCGCCAAAGCCTGCTAGATCTCCCTGTTGCAAACCGCTTTAACCCCTTCCGATACCTTTCTATTCTGGACCTCCTCCATTGCTGGCAGCCCAATGGTATGAACATTGAATTCTCCAATTTTAGGTAACCAACCGACATAGAACCCCCCCCCCCCCCTCCTTTACCCTTCCCCCCTTTTGCCCCCTCACCTCTTCCCTGTGCTCCACATGGATGAGTATCCATCTATCCTGTTCCTTTCCCTCTGTGTCCTCCCTCCTCTACCCCTTCCTCTGCCTTCACATTTCACATATATTCTATCATTATCGAATCACACACATTTTGTCCTTTCAACTCTAACCAATAAAAAAAATCCCCACCACCTGCATCACCCATTTCCACCAATCACTGGCCAGACATCGTCCCACCCCCACCTCCCAAAACCCAGGAGTTTTATCCAAGGACAAATTTCCCCCCAATTATAATCCGTGTGAAGAAGGCTCCCGCCCTGAAATATCGCCTATGCATGCTCTCCAGAGATGCTGCCTGGCCCGCTGAGTTACCCCAGCACTCTGTGTCATTTTTGTAAACCAATATCTGCAATTTCTTGTTTCTGCAGCCTACTCCTGCTTATATTTCTTATTTGGTTCTCCAAGTAGCAGCTTAACTTGCAATTAACTTGCTCTCTCACCACTGGCCTGGTGGAAGCTTGACCGAGCCCTGAAGTAGGCACTTCCCTTGTGTTAAAGAAGGAACTGCAGATGCTGGAAAATCGAGGGTTACACAAAAAGCTGGAGAAACTCAGCGGGTGCAGCAGCATCTAAGGAACGAAGGAGATAGGCGACGTTTCGGGCCGAATCCCTTCTCTATGCACTTCCCTTCTCTGAATGGCCTTTGCTACCAGGCATCAGTTGATGGCCATCCAGCAACTGGGGTTTTATCCAGCCAGCAGAGCTATGAGTTGGAAGAGACATGAAGCTCACCAAAAGATGACAATGTCGCACTCACAATCACACTGAAGAAACTTAGCTGTCTACAAAGCAGGAAGTGAAACGTTCTAGTATGAATTCACCTTTAAAATATCTTATAGCACCAAATAAAACAAGGTAAAGCTACAAACCAAAGAAGCATAAACAAATTGGGAATTATTTAATTTCATTTTAACATAGAAAACATAGAAAATAGGTGCAGGAGGAGGCCATTTGGTCCTTCGAGCCAGCACCTCCATTCATTGAGATCATGGCTGATCATCCACAATCAGTAACCCATGCCTGCCTTCTCCCCATATCCCTTGATTCCACTCGCCCTCAGAGCTCTATCTAACTCTTTTAAATTCATCCAGTGATTTGGCCTCTTCTGCCTTCTGTGGCAGAGAATTCCACAAATTCACGACTCTCTGGGTGAAAACGTTTTTTCTCATCTCAATTTTAAATGGCCTCCCCTTTATTCTTAGACTGTGGCCCCTGGTTCTGGACTCCCCCAAAATTGGGAACATTTTTCCTGCATCTAGCTTGTCGGGTTGTACAACTACAGAAGGACCTCTTTACTCCTATACTCAAATCCTCTCGTTATGAAGGCCAATATGCCATTAGCTTTCTTCACTGCCTGCTGTACCTGCATGTTTACTTTCAGTGAGAGGTGTACAGGACACCCAGGTCTCGTTACACTTCCCTTTTTCCTAATCTGACACCATTGAGATAATAATCTGCCTCCTTGTTCTTCCCACCAAAGTGGATAACCTCACATTAATCTACAGTGGCTTGCAAAAGTTTTCATACCCCTTGAACTTTTCTACATTTTGTCACGTTACAACCACATACGTAAATGTATTTTATTGGGATTTTATGTGATAGACCAACACAAAGTGGCGCATAATTGTGAAGTGGAAGGAAAATGATACATGGTTTTCACATTTTTTTACAAATAAAAAACTGAAAAGTGTGGCATGCAAAAGTGTTCAGCCCCCTTTACTCTGATACCCCTAAATAAAATCCAGTGCAGCCAATTGCCTTCAGAAGTCACCTAATTAGTAAATAGAGTCCACTTGTGTGTAATCTAATCTCAGTATAAATACTGCTGTTCTGTGAAGGCCTCAGAGGTTTGTTAGAGAACATTAGTGAACAAACAGCATCATGAAGCCCAAGGAACACACCAGACAGGTCGGGGATAAAGTTGTGGAGAAGTTTAAAGCAGGGTTAGGTTATAAAAAAATATCCCAAGCTTTGAACATCTCAAGGAGCACTGTTCAATCCATCATCCGAAAATGGAAAGAGTATGGCACAACTGCAAACCTACCAAGACATGGCCGTCCACCTAAACTGACAGGCCGGGTAAAGAGAGCATTGATCAGAGAAGCAGTCAAGAGGTCCATGGTAACTCTGGAGGAGCTGCAGAGATCCACAGCTCAGGTGGGAGAATCTGTCCACAGGACAACTATTAGTCGTGCACTCCACAAATCGGGCCTTTATGGAAGAGTGGCAAGAAGAAAGCCATTGTTGAAACAAAGCCATAAGAAGTCCCGTTTGCAGTTTGCCACAAGCCATATGGGGGACACAGCAAACATGTGGAGGAAGGTGCTCTGGTCCGATGAGACCAAAATTGAAGTTTTTGGCCTAAATGCAAAACGCTATGTGTGGCGGAAAACTAACACTGCACATCACCCTGAACACACCATCCCCACTGTGAAACATGGTGGTGGCAGCATCATGCTGTGGGGATGCTTTTCTTCAGCAGGGACAGGGAAGCTGGTCAGAGTTGATGGGAAGATGGATGGAGCCAAATACATGGCAATCTTGGAAGAAAACCTGTTAGAATCTGCAAAAGACTTGAGACTGGGGCGGAGGTTCACCTTCCAGCAGGACAACAACCCTAAACATACAGCCAGAGCTACAATGGAATGGTTTAGATCAAAGCATAGTCATGTGTTAGAATGGCCCAGTCAAAGTCCAGACCTAAATCCAATTGAGAATCTCTGGCAAGACTTGAAAATTGTTGTTCATAGATGCTCTCCATCCAATCTGACTGAGCTTGAGCTATTTTGCAAAGAAGAATGGGCAAAAACTTCAGTCTCTAGATGTGCAAAGCTGGTAGAGACATACCCCAAAAGACTTGCAGCTGTAATATCAGCGAAAGGTGGTTCTACAAAGTATTGACTCAGGGGGGCTGAATACTTTTGCACGCCACACTTTTCAGTTTTTTATTTGTAATAACATTTGGAAACCATGTATCATTTTCCTTCCACTTCACAATTATGCGCCACTTTGTGTTGGTCTATCACATAAAATCCCAATAAAATACATTTACGTTTGTGGTTGTAACGTGACAAAATGTGGAAAAGTTCAAGGGGTATGATTACTTTTGCAAACCACTGTACATTATACTGCATCTGCCATGCATCTGCCCACTCACTCACTCAACCTGTCCAAGTCACCCTGCAACCTCCTAGCATCCTCTTCGCAGTTCACACTGCCACCCAGCTTTGTGTCATCTGCAAATTTGCTATGTTACTTTTAATTCCATCATATAAATCATTAATATATATTGTAAATAGTTGCGGCCCCAGCACCGAGCCTTGCGGCACTCCACTCACCACTGACAGGGACCCGTTTATTCCTACTCTTTGTTTCCTGTCTGCTAACCAATTCTCTATCCATGTCAATACCCTACCCCCAATACCATGTGCTCTAATTTTGCGGAGAATATGGAGCACAGAGACGAACAGCACAGGAACAGGCCCTTCAGCCCACGATGCCCATGCCAAACATGATAGCAAATCAAACTGATCCCTTCTGTCTGTATGCAATCTATATCCCTGTAATCCCTGCATATTCACGTACCCATTTAAAAAACGCTTCAACTCCACTATTGTATCTGCTTCCACCACAATCCCCTGAAACTGGCCCCTAAACTTCCCCCCTTCAGACCTTAAAAATATTCCCTCCAATATGTGACATTTCCATTTTTGGGAAAAAGATTCTAAGTATCTCATAATTTTATAAACCTCTATCAGTTTCCGCCACCATTATCCCCTCCAAACTGTTATCAAATTCAGGGAACTGTGTCTCTGCTCATCCCTATGCAAATGGATCCTTGACTCCCCCCAAAGCAGACCGCGATCAGTATGAATTGTCAATAATACTTTCCCCTCGATAACCATCAGCGCAGGAGCACCTCGGGGCTGCAAGCTCAGTCCGCTGCCTCTCCTCTCTCTTTGTCAATGACCAGGCAGCCAGACACAGTTCCATGCCATCTTTAGGTTGGCTGACAATGACACTAATGTTGGACAACTGGTAGGTAATTACGAGTCAGAGGATAGGACAGAGATTAAACATTTTGTTGAATGGCGCCAGAACAACAGTCTTGCTCACAATTTCAGCAAGACCGGGGATCTGATTCTTGACTTTCGAAGGGTACAGCTTCTTCTTCTGCTTTCGTGTGGCGTGCACAGCCTAAAGTTGAAGGACAACTTGTTCAATTTGATCTTCCGTTTGTGCACGTCGAGTTGATTGCATTAGTCGAAACAGGGCGGACCACGTGAAGGTTGCAATCTTCCGCCCCAAAGGGTGAAGCTGAGAATCCATGAACCTGCCTTGAACCTGGCGGGATGGCGGTGGAGAGAGTCAATGGCTTCAAGTGCCTGGGTCTGCATCTCTCCGAAGATCTGTCCTGGCCTCAGCACATTGATGCAATCACAAAAGAAAGCCCAGCAATGCTTCTATTTCCTTGGAAGATTAAGCAGATTTGGTATGTAGACAAAAACTCTAGTCCGCTTCTACACACGTGTGGGAGAGAGCAAAGTGACTGGCTGTACCAAGGCTTGGTTCAGCAACTCTAACACCCAGGAATGAAAGAGACTACAGAGAGTGGTTGACACTGCCTGGTCCATCATGGGTACTGACCCCATCATCAAAGGGACCAAATAGGCAGCCAATATCATCAAAAACCAGCATCACCCTGACCACATTCATTTTTCTCCCAACAACAGGAAGAAGGTATAGGAATTTGAAACCCATGGCCACCAGGTTCATGGATAGCTTTTTCCCAACAACCATCAGGCTATTGAAGACTATACAACACTAACCTCAACTATGAACAACTATGGACTGTCCTTGGTTGCACTAAGGACTTAGGATTGTTTTAACAATGATGGAAGAATTTGATTTCAGAATAAGGAGTAAGCCATTTAGAACGGAGACGAGGAAACACTTTTTCTCACAGAGAGTGGTGAGTCTGTGGAATTCTCTGCCTCAGAGGGCGGTGGAGGCAGGTTCTCTGGATGCTTTCAAGAGAGGGCTAGATAGGGCTCTTAAAAATAGCGGAGTCAGGGGATATGGGGACATGGCAGGGACGGGGTACTGATTGGGGATGATCAACCATGATCACATTGAATGGCGGTGCTGGCTCGAAGGGCCGAATGGCCTACTCCTGCACCTATTGTCTATTGTCTACATTAGTCTCATGGTTATTCATCTGTTGACTTTTTTTAATTAAATATTATCCGTGTGTATTATGTTTACAAGCTTGTTATGCTGCTGCAAGTAAGATCATAAGATCATGTGATAGGAGAAGAATTAGGCCATTCAGCCCATCAAGTCTAC
The DNA here is from genome assembly GCA_963514005.1 of Raja brachyura. The sequence goes on along the minus strand of OY740802.1, from coordinate 38,573,056 downwards.
TCCGCCATTCAATCATGGCTGATCTATCTTTCCCTCCTAACCCCATTCTCCTGCCTTCTCTGATACCCGTACTTATCAATAATCTATCTATCTCTGCCTTAAATATATCCACAGACTTCAGTGGCAATGAATTCCACACATTCACCAGCCTCTGACTAAAATCAGAATTCCATCGTTCCATAGTCAGTACATATTACAACAAAACACTCTTGACTGCAGGGAAAACAATCCAAGACTGTCCAACCTCTCTTTATGGCTAATACCCACTAATGCAAGCAGCCTTCTGGTAAACATGCATCCTCTACAAAGCCGCCATATCCTCCCTGTCATGGGGCAACCAGAACTACATTAAATATTCCCAATGCCACCTAACTGCATTTTGAACGGTGTTATTTTAAAATATTTATCTGAATAACCAAGTTAAGTTACAAATGTTTGAAGTTGTTACATTGCTCTTATGACCTGGTCTACACAAAAAAACACATTAACATCTCAAGGTGTAAGATTTTCAAGGTTACGTATTATACAGTTTGAATTACCTGCAGTCCTCATCATTTGCTGATTTCTATAGATTATGCTGCAGAAGGTCACATCATAACCATGCCGGAGAGAAACTATCACAGCATCAGCCAGGGCATTTCTGTGTTTAACTGTTGAGGTGCTGGCTTCAGAATTTGCTGCCAGCTTTCCTTCATCGTGTAGTAAGTGGCAACTGCTAGTGCATACACAAAGCATGGGATAGGAATGAAGTAGTCGGTAAAGCTGTGATCAATGATGTTCTGCAGCGTTCAGCTCTGACCCACCAACTGTCCCTGATCCATATCATTGATTTGGATGAGAGGATGAAGCATGATATATCCAAGTTTGCTAGTGAAGCAAAATTGGATGACATTGTAGACAGTGATGAGGATACAAAGGAACTTTGGAGCAGATACAATAGGTTGACTGAACATTATATAAAATTGGTAGCACTGGTGTGTCGGGTACATGTTGGCCGGTGTGGACAAGTTGGGCTGAAGGGCCTGTTTCCATGCTGTATACTACATGACCATGGCTCCATGGCTACATGGCAGATGGAATCTAGTGTTGAAAAGGTGAGCTTGATCACATTAATAGAAAAACGCAATGTATTTTTAAATAGTGGGAGACTGAAAAGTATTGATGTTTCAGTGGGTTGAGGGTTCTTGTGTATTGGACACTGGAATTTAATAAGAAGGTTCAGCAGACAATTATCTTATAATGACAGAAGGCATTACCCATTCCTTCTCTCCAAAGATGCTGCCTGTCCCACTGAGTCCCTCCAGCATGTTGTGTCCATCCACAAAAAAAGAATACTCGACCCATATATGCCACCTCCCAGCAGAGAATTCCATCGAAATTAAGGGCCTGTCCTACAAGCATGCAACTCTATGTGATGAACGCGATCAAACTAGAAGCAGAGGTCGGGTGATCCCCTGTACAGGGCCGTTCCCACCAGCATGCGCCTGCACGCGGCAAGCGCGACCAAACCGGCAGCGGGGGCCGCGCGGAGGTCGGGTGAGTGGCGCAACGCGGCACAAAGTGAGGCGAACTTGGAGCGAAGTCTCAGGTAAGTTCGCCAGGACAGAGAGGGGCACACAGAGAGGGGCACAGAGGCACACACACACACACACACACAGGGCCATGGAGCCACACACATAGAGGGTCACGGAGGCACCTACAGATAGGGTCACGGAGGCACGACGTCGAGGCGGCGTGTAACGCGTCGAGGCGACTGCGAGCCGAAAAGCCGTTGCCGCGCGGAATTTTTGAACATAGTCAGTTTTTCTGGATACTTTCAAGAGAGAGCTAGATAGGACTTTTAAAGATAGTGGAGTCAGGGGATACGGGGAGAAGACAGGAACAGGGTACTGATTGGGGATGATCAGCCATGATCACATTGAATCAGTTCTCAGTGATTGTCGGGACGAACTCCGCACAATTCCGCACGGCTCCGGCGATCGAAGTGGGACCGGCCCCGGGACGCCAGACGGCTCAAGCGACCACATTAGGTCACGCTCATCGCATGGAGTTGCATGCTGGTGGGACAGGCCCTTTAGACACAAAATGTTGGAGTAACTCAGCGGGACAGGCAGCATCTCTGGAGAGAAGGAATGGGTGACGTTTCGGGTCGAGACCCTTCTTGAGATTGATGGAGTGGGCGGGCCAGAGATACAATGTGGTCAGAAACAATAAGACTGGTGGGAGAACTGGGAAGAACTGAGAACTGATTCAATATCTAGCTCTCTCTTGAAAGTATCCAGAAAACTGGCCTCCACCACCCTCTGAGGCAGAGAATTCCACAGACTCACAACACTCTGTGAAAAAAAGTGTTTCCTCGTCTCCGTTCTAAATGGCTTAGTGTACAAGCCCAGCCGCTCCATTCTCTGGAGCACAACTTGAATATCGTGTCTTTGCTACCTTGGAGATACTTATAATAGTGGAGGTTCATCAGAACGGTGTTAGCTGAGAAGAAACTGAGCAGGCCGGGCTGCACCCAGCACAGGTAATCTCATTGAAACATGTAGTATTCTTACCATGCTGTGGAGCACAGATTTGTGTCGGTGTTTCCCTTGTCCATGATACATTGGAACAGGGATCGCAACTCAACCGTTCAAAACAAAGATGAGAAGAAAATGTCATCAATCAGCAGAGGGTGGTGAATCACAGGCATTTTCTACTTAAGAGAGTTGTGGAGTCTCAGCCACTGGGTATATTCAAGACCGACATCGATAGGTTTAAGGCATTCACAGGATAAAGAGATATGGTGTCAATGCAAGCACCGTGACATAGTTATCGAGTAATACAGCAGGGAAACAAACCCTTTGGCCAAACTCGTCCATGCCAACCAAGTTGCTTAACTGAGCTAGCCCCACATGCCTCTACCGCTTCCTCTGGAAACTCATTCCATGAATGCACCACTCTCTGTGTGTAAAAAAGTATGCCTCAGGTCTCTTTAACTCTCTCCCCTCTCGCTGTAAACCCACGCCTTCTAGATTTTGGTTCCCCTACCCTGGGATGAAAAGACTGTGACCATTCCCTTTACCATTGCCCCTCATGATCATATAAACCTCCATAAAGTCACCCCTCAGTCCCTACACTCCAGGGGGAAACGTCCCAGCCCACCCACCCTCTCCTTGTAGATCACGCTACAGATCTGGTACATTCTCAACAATACTTTTACACCTATTGCAATTTAATGACATGTAATTAGATTAGATTACTATAGATTAGATTAGGATAGATTAGGCTAGGTTAGATTAGATTAGATTAGATTAGATTAGATTAGGTCTAATTCATCTACGGTTTGTTGGCTAATTGGCTTGGCAAAATTGTAAATTGTCCCTAGTGTGTGTAGAATTGAGTTAGTGTGCGGGGATTGCTGGTCGGCGTGGACTAGGTGGGCAGAAGGGCCTGTTCGACACTGTATTTCTAAAATAAACTAGTTAGATTAGATTAGCGTGCATTCATTTATCGTCATGTACGTCAGAAATTCCTTGAGCACTTGAAGCTTATAGAGTAATGGCAGATACAACAATAAATGCAACAACAAACGCTAAACCACAGAATGGTGTGATCAGATCTGTACACGGTACTCCACACATGGCCCCAACATGTCCTGTGCAACTGCAGCATGACTTCCCAACTCAGCGTTCAATACCCAGATTGATGAAGGTAAATCTGCCAAATGCCGTGTTCACCTCCCTCTTTGCTTGTCTTGCCGCCTTCAAGAATTACGTTTAGGTTTCGGCTTATTATTGCCACGTGTACCGAGATGCAGCACAAAGCTTTTGTTTCGGGGTGTGTGCTGTCCAAATCACATCAGCTATCAGACTGAAGAAGGGTCCCGACCCAAAAAGCCACCTGTCCATGTTCTCCAGGGATGCTGTCCGACCTGCTGAATTACACCAGCGCCTTGAGTCTTATTTTGTAACCCAACATCTACAGTTCCTTCTTTCTACAGATAACATTATACATTAGTTCAATCAAACCAAGCACATGTACAAAGGGCAGCGAAGGGAAAGATCCCAGAGTGTACCTGCATCCCTCTGTCTCTAAGCTCTTCCACAATAAGTACAACAATGGTGCATCATAACTGGACGCAGTATCCAAGTGTGGCGCTGCCCTGGGGCTCAACCATTTACTGCATAAATCCTGCCCTGGGTTGCTTTACCTTTACATTTATCTGAATTAAGCTCCTTGATGCAGAAGCTCAGCCATGATCTTATTGAACAACAAAGCTGGCACAAGGATGAATGGCTTCCTGCTGCTTCTGTTTTAGATTTAGACTTGGTTTGCTGAAGTACTTTTGAGAGAGAGAGAGAGAGAGAGAGAGAGAGAGAGAGAGAGAGAGAGAGCATGGAAACAGGCCCGTTGTCCAAGTTGACCATCCGTTCTGCACGTCAGTTCTACACACACCCTACACACTAGGGGACAAATTCTATAGGCTAATTAACCTACCAACCACACATCTCTGGGATGTGAAAGGAATTCAGAGGACCTGGAGGAAACCCACAAGGGTTAGTGGAGATAGGTATAGGTACTCCCATAGCATTTAAGAAGTATCTAGATAAGCATTTGAATTATCAAAGCACAGTATAGACAATAGACAATAGGTGCAGGAGTAGGCCATTCGGCCCTTCGAGCCAGCACCAGCATTCAATGTGATCATGGCTGATCATCCCCAATCAGTACCCCGTTCCTGCCTTCTCCCCATATCCCCTGACTCCGCTATTGTTAAGAGCCCTATCTAGCTCTCTCTTGAAAGTATCCAGAGAACCTGCCTCCACCGCCCTCTGAGGCAGAGAATTCCACAGACTCACCACTCTCTGTGAGAAAGTGTTTCCTCGTCTCCGTTCTAAATGGCTTACTCCTTATTCTTAAACTGTGGCCCCTGGTTCTGGACTCCCCCAACATCGGGAACATGTTTCCTGCCTCTAGCGTGTCCAAGCCTTTAGCAATCTTATATGTTTCAATGAGATTCCCTCTCATCCTTCTAAACTCCAGAGTGTACAATCCCAGTACAAGCATAGTAGGTACCAGCAGGGAAATGGAATTATGAGACAGCCCATCCAGGTGCCACTGAAACGTCTTCCTTGTTTCTGTACCCTAGCTTCCCCTCTACAATAGTGGACGAAGCTCTTGATCACATCTCATCTATTTCCCTCAGCGCTGCTCCCCTCTCCTCCTGGGGAGAATTCCTCGTCATCACCTTCAACCTAACCACCCTCCCTCTACGTCATTGGCCATTCCTGCCAGATCTAACCAGATTCCACCATCAGACACATCGTCCTCTCCCCTTCCTGCATTTCTACGGGATCACTGCCTTCATGATTCCTTGGCCCATTCTTCCCTCCCTGTCTCCCACTCCCCTGTACAACTGCACAATTTGCAATGTCTGTCCTTTCACCTCTCCCCTTCCCACCACCCAGAGACAGACAATCTTTCCAGGGCAAGCAGCGATTGACTTGCACTTCTTCCAGTCTAGTGCACTGCCTTCAGAGTTCACCGTGCTGACCTCTCTACATGGAAGAAACCAAACGCAGACTTTGTGGATTACCTGTGTTCACTCTGCAGAAGCTACCCCAAGCATCCCATTGCGACTCGAAACATCACCTATTCCTTTTCTCCAGAGATGCTGTCTGACCTGTTGAGTTATTCCAGCTTTTTGTGTCTATCTTACATGAATTCCCTATCTCATTCCCACTGTGATCTTTCTGTCTGTAGCCACCAGAACCTCCCAATGCAAACCTGAGGAACATCTTTAACCTGGGTATGCCTTTTTTGCAGGATTTAATTCCCCAACATTGGACACCTCCCTCTTTCTCTCTGTCTCTCTGTCTGTATTGGAACTGGCCAATGCTGCTCGCTATCACTTTAGCTCTGTTTTTCGTTTGTTTTCCATTTTGTTTTCCTCTCCTGCTGGGCAGGCCCCACGGCCTTGTCATTAACAACATATAACACAGGTAACGAAGATGAATCTGATTTCTACTGCCTCAGTAGCTCATCGGGGTCAAAGAAAGAGCCCTGTTTCCACCAATCTTTCCACCACCACGCACAAGAAGCACAAGAAGCGCTAGAGACACACCATTGTATGCAGATGCCGAGAAGTGTGTTCAGCTCTGGATGAACAATTAATCTTGTGTGTGGACTCGACAAGAAGTAGGCCATCCAGTCTCATCCCGACAGATATTTCCATTGTTCCACACGTTCCACTCCTCCCGCCTTCTCTACTAAAAAAAAAATTTGCATTCTCTTTTTCCAAAAATTTCTGATGAATGGTACCGGACTGGACACATTCTGCTTCTCTCTCCACGGATGCTGCCTGACCTGCTGAGTGTTTCCATTCTTATTGCTTTTATTTCAGGTTTTCCTTTAATGCAGACAGGGACTCAGTGGCCAGCATACACTAGGGAGCCAAAGGACCTATTTCCATGTTAGGGAAGTCTATATTTGTTCAACATGGAGATGATGGGCCACATAGCCTCCTCTTGTGCAATGAACCTCTATGTTGGCCAGAGAAATAACACATAGACAAATTACCTCAATCACTCTGATATCAGTCACACAAGCCTGCATCTCCGTGTATGGAGGTCCCCCTACAGGCCACACAGCTCACGACAACAAGAGAAGAGATCCATAGGCCAGTGATGGGAGCTCACAGTGCACCCGAAGATCTCTCCCCAGGTCACAGAAGCTCTTGCCGAGACCTCCCTGCAAATCCCACAGGCTACGGGATCACCCATCCGCCTGTGGGTCACGCTGTACCCAGAAATATGAGGTTTACAAGAATGATCCTAGGAATGAGTGGGTTAACATAAAGTGTATGACGGCACTGGGCCTGTACTCGCTGCAGTTTAGAAGGATTAGGAGGGACCTCATTGAAACTTACCGAATAGTGAAAGGCCCGGATAGAGTGGATGTGAAGAGGATGTTTCCACTAGTGGGAGAGTCTAGGTCCAGAGGGCACAGCCTCAGAATTAGACCATCTTTAGGAAGGATATGAGGAGGAATTTCTTTAGTCAGAAGGTGGTGAATCTGTGGAATTCTTTACCACGGACGGCTGCGGAGGTTGTCAATGGATATTTTTAAGGCTGAGATAGATTCTTGATCAGTACGGGTGTCAGGGGTTATGGGGAGACGCCAGGAGAATGGGGTTAAGAGGGAGAGATAGATCAGCCATGATTGAATGGTGGGGTAGACTTGATGGGGCCGAATGGCCTAATTCTGCTCCATCACATGACCTAATGACATTATGATATGAAATCCACCTAAGGTCTCACAGACACAGTGCACGGTTACTGGAGGCGCCCCCACAGGTCACACACACTGACCGCACAATGAGCGATGATCCCCGTCTGGCTCAACCAGCTCACTCACTGTGTGTTACCGAGACATCCCATCTCCTCATCACCCAACAACATGCCTGGAGAGCCCCCTACAGCTCACGCTATGTCACTGCACCTTGGCTGTCACTGGCTCATTGACAGGGATGTGTGTGTGTGGAGGTAGACCTTACACTCAATATCCATGTGACAAGGGTCCTCTGCACCAACAACTGCTCTGCTGCACTATACTGCCTTCCAACAACAAGGCTCACGGCACGACTCTGGAAAATGTATACCTATCCCCAGATCTCAGGAGTCATAACGAAGGTAGAAGGATGTTGACGATAACACTCATCAGACCTCTACGTGCCAGCATTGTCTTTGGTCTGTTGAGGAAATGGGTGCTTGAAGATCTAGAGCTCAGACTTGCTCGTGGTCTAGGAGGGGCAGTAGCCTCAGCCCTCCTTTGTGTTTCAGAGACTGATAGCACCATCTTCTGCTCGGAGCAGATTATTAGCATCTAGTTGTCAGGGACCAGAGTCAACCACAGTGAGCTTGCAGCACATCCTCTTTGGTAACTGAAGATAGGCATCAACTGCAGGAGTGACTCAGCGGCCAGGCAGCACCTCCAGAGAAAATGGACAGGCGACACCTTCAAGGACAGTTTATTGTCACATGTACCGATTAAGGTACAGTGAAATTCGAATTTCAATACAGCTATACTAAAAAATAAAAGCAACAAGACACACAACACAATAAAAGTTACATAAACATCCACCACAGCGGACTCCACATTCTCACTGTGATCGAAGGCAATAAAGTCCAAATCTTTTTCCTCTTTTATTCTCCTGCGGTCGGGGCAGTCGAACCATGTGGAGTCGGGACGATTGAAGCTCCCGTATCGGGGCGGTCGAAGCTCCTGCTGCTTGCAGTTCCCGAATTCGGTCCGTAACCAGAGACCATGGGCTCCGCGATGTTAAAGTCCGCAGGCACCTGTGATAGAGTTCAGAAGTCGATCCATGGCAACGGGATCGTGTGCTCCACAACGGTAAGTCCACAGGCTCTCCGCGGTTGGAGCTCACGAAGGCCGCCAACTCCTCGAGGTTAGGCCGCAGTGCGGGCGGAGATACGATACGGGGAAAAAAATCGCATCTGTCGAGGTAAGAGATTAGGATAAGTTTCCCCCAACTCCCCCCCCCCCCTCCCCCCCACATAAAACAAGCTAAAGAACACCAAAAACATACATTTAACACATACTAAGAAACAACAAAAGAAGGAAGGGACAGACAGGCATGTTGGCGAGGCAGCCATTGCTGGCGCCACCCGGTGGTTACCTTAGACCATTACTGAGGAAGGGCCCCGACCTGAAGCATCTCCAGTCCATTTTCTCCAGAGGTGCTGCCTGACCCACTGAGTTGCTCAGGCATCTTGTGTCTGCCTTTGCTATAAACCAGCATCTGCAGTTTTTTTTTATCACTCTTTGGTAACTGGCCTGAATACTCCTCTATTCCCCTCACCGACAGGTGTGACTACATGAAGGTGCTGGGAATCTGGTTCGGAGGAGCCAGGAGAATGGGCGGAGGAAACATTGGTTGGAGCAGACACTGTACGTGGTGCAGATGTGGTCCATACCTCACCTCCGTGCTGCGGCAGATACCTGAGCCCTTTCCCTTTAATCTGAGACCAAAGATGGAACACAACCACTGCGTGATAAAGGAAGGGGGGGAAATGGACCCAACATCACCTTCATCCTGTGGACCACCTATGTGTGTGGCTGCCTCAAGCTGTGAGTGGAACCAAAGTGTGCAAACACTGAGGGGTCACTATGTGACCAGGTTATGCCTGTCCTCCAAGTTGTGAAGGGTGGGGCAGCAGGCCTTGGTGCTGTGCAATGTCCCTTTCATTTGGACCATGCCTGTACTCCATGAAAAAAAAATCAGACAAACATCTTTGACTACAAGTCCATCAGTGGTCAGCATGGAGTGTCCTGCAAGCCCGGAGGGGAAGGGTGTGATGGATCCTGTAGGATGGGCCTACAATGAGCCCATTGGGGATGGTGGCCCAGTATCGGAGACTAGTGGGGGTCGTAGTCCAGTAAAGGAGACTGGGGCAAATAATAGCCCTTTGGAGATGGTAGCCCAGTATTCGAGCCTAGTGGAGGTGGTAGCGCAGTGTCGGAGAATGGGGGAGAGATAGTCACCCATCGGAGATGGTAGCCCAGTGTGGACACTACGACCAAGCATGCAATGGAACGACTGCCCAGATTTTGATGATAACTGATTAGTATTAATTCTGCGGATTGAATCACTCACATTTGTTACTGGAGCCATTCTATGAAAAGGACAAGGACAAGGCCCAGTCACAAGGCATCCCATGCAGCCGTGAATGCTGGATGGTGTGAAATGGGACAGAGGCATCGGCAGAGTGTTGGAAAAACAACGTGAGATGCTTAACCAGGATGTGGTGGCAGTGATTGGATCAGATAAACTGGCCCATAAATGGGAGGTCACTGTGGTGGTTTTTGGTTTCGCACTGGTCTGAATCTAATCTGTGGTGCACTCCCAGATTTGACTGGTCACTCTTGTCTCCATCTCTGAGGGGGAACCCGTCAACATCATTGAGTGACCTAACCCCAGACATTGTCCAACCACAAGTCACATCCCACCTCTGGCGATTATAGTTCCTGGATAAACCAACTCTGCAGAAGCACGGGTTGGTTTTGGAAATGCCACTCATTTAGGCTCTACCTATTATTACCCTCAACGGAAGCAAGTTTTGCATTGTGCAATTTTATTTAAAATCATTCAAAAACTTCAGTTGTTTTTTTGGGGACTAGTGCAGCTGGGACACGTTGGCCGGCCTGGGCAAGTTGGGCCGAAGGGCCTGTTCGACACTGTATCACTATGACTCTAACCACCTCTGAACCAGAATACAGGCCATAACTTGCTCTCAGGATGAGTTATCTTGTGTCCAAACGATACAAAACTCTGGATTACATTCCTGTTTGCAACTCGATCCTGACGTACTTTGCTTTTTACTATAGAAAAGATCAACTGTGAGCTAGATTTGAGCATGAAACGCGCCTCAATAATGAAGGTGCATTATTTTGATGCATTAGCGTGCGCTATGGGTGCTGCCAGTGGGTTCCTAGATTACCACAGACATGGAAGGGTTACAATTGCAGACATATAGTTTGCAATATCTCCAAGCTGTGTCTGCTGCTGATTGTGTGAAGGTAACAGCATGTCTGGCCTGATTCATTATGATGAGACTGCTGTGTTGTGGGAGTCAGATGTGAGAGACTAGCAATATGCCGAGAGAATTGCTGCTTCAGTGTGAACTGCAATGACAGTCACTGGGAAGGGAGGCAGTACACTTTGCTCACACCACTCCTTCCCCAATCCTGTTCCCCAACCGCCTGTGACTTTGCACATTGGGCATTAATGTTTGCATCATTGTCTCCGGGGAGATAATTCCCTCTCTCCACAATACCACAACATTCAGAAAAGGCAGAACACAGCCTTCAACCATTAAATTGTCTTCTTGACAACTATCCAAACTATTTCTTCATATTAAGCCGGAGGGAGGGATAGAAGTGGAAGGGGTCTGGGGAGAGGGGGGGGGGGAAGGATAAAAGAGAAATGGGGTACTCGGAGGTGGGAAATTACAGAGTGATGGGTGCTTTGGGAAATGTGGAGGGGGTAGGGAAGGTAAAAGAGAAAGAAGGGTAGGGGAATATTACTCCAAATTGCAGAATTCAATTTTCATCCCGTCAGGTTGTGTGTGGACCGTCCAGGCAGAATATGGCCGTCTGACCCACCGAGCTCCTCCAGCACTTTGGTCATTGCTCAAGATTCAAGCGGGTGTAGGAGAAAAAACTTCCAAAGGGTGTTTAATGAAGTGTTAAGGGCCTGTCCCACCAGCATGCAACTCCATGCGACGAGCGCGACCCAACGTGGTCGCTTGAGCCGTCCGGCGTCGCGGGGCCGGTCCCACTTCGATCGCCAGAGCCGTGCAGAATTGTGCGGAGTTCGTCCCGACATCGCGCGGGGCTCCGAAAAACTGACCATGTTCAAAAATTCTGCGCGGCAACGGCTTGTCGGCTCGCAGTCGCCTCGACGCATTACGCACCGCCTCGACATCGTGCCTCCGTGTCTCTCTATGTAGGTGCCTCCGTGACCCTCTCTGTGTGTGCCCCCGTGGCCCTCTCAGTGTGTGCCTCTGTGCCCCTCTCTGTGTGCCCCTCTCTGTCCTGGCGAACTTACCTTTAAGACTTCGCTCCAAGTTCGCCTCACTTTGCGCCGCGTTGCGCCACTCACCCGACCTCAGCGTGGCCCTCGCTGCCGGTTTGGTCGCGCTCACCGCATGGAATCGCATGCTGGTGGGACAGGCCCTTTATATAATAGATCTGTCATCAAGATTCAAGTCCATTGAAAAAAGATTTTAGTGGCATGGACAGGCAATTGCAAGAGTTAAAGGGAAGAGAGTAGGAGATACTGCCTGACACATTGAGGTGCTCCAGCATTTGTGTTTCAGCTCTAGTTTCCTGCCTCTTGTGTCTCTAGTAGATTAGAAAGCTGTCTTAAAGATCCAAACTCATGTCCTAACATGGCTGCTATAGAAGTTAGTGTCACAATTGAATAATCTGGAATTTAACAGCTACTAAAGTTAATGGATCGGTGTAAAATCCCGTCTTCTTAACGTATCTCCTTCTCTACTGACATCGCCACTCAATCTGGCCCTTTCGTTTGCAGCAGTTTCGATTAATCTGAACAGCCCTCGGAAATAGCATTGGCATTGGTCATTATTGTCACATGTACCAAGATGTCACATGTCCTGGACCAACAACATTGAAGCTGCAGCCAAAAAAGCACACCAACATCTTTACCTCCTCTCAAGACTAAAGAAGTTTGACATGTCTCCAAAATCTCTTGGCAACTTCTACAAAAGCTGCTTCCAAACTAAGCAGTTTTGTCCAAGAACACAAGAAATTACAGAGCGTTGTGGATGGAGTCTACTCCATCACTCAAGCTAGACTCTCCACCATTGAGTGCATCCACACTTCACACTGCCTCGGGAAAGCCATAAACATAATCATGGGCCCGGTGTGTAGTGAGGGCAGGTTTGTATAGTCTGTGTGGTTAGTGTAGTCTGAAGAAGGGTCCTGACCTGAACCATCACCCAGCCTTTTTCTCCAGAGATGCTGTCTTCCGTGCTGAGTTCATCCGGCAGATTGTGTCTATCTTTGGTATAAACCAGCCGTGTGTAGCCTCCCTTGTCTTCATAACAGCCAGAGCAGCCCACTGGCGCCATCTCCAGTACAAATCGGAAGCTATTGATTCCAGCTCACCCCCATTCCAGGACAGTCATCCTCAGCCTCAAGGGCCTGTCCCACTGTACGAGGTAATTCAAGAGTTCTCCCGAACTTTTTTACAGTTTTAAAAAAATGTAACTCGTGGTAAGTACGTAGAATGTACGTAGCGGGTACGTTGGAGCTCGTGGATGTCCCGTAGCGGCTCGTAACGCTAACGGCAGGTACTCGGGAAACGCGGTAACTCGTGAAGTTTTTTCAGCACTGCGAAAAATGTCCACGAGAGCCCCGAATACCTACGAACGGCTTTAAACCGTAATTCTCCGAGTTCGAATCAGGGGAAACTCGGGAGAACTCTTGAATTACCTTGTACAGTGGGACAGTCCCTTCAGTCATTGAGCGACAATGTGCAGACGACACTGGCTTTTGTAAACACTCAGAGACTTGAGTCTTGGTCATCACCGACTCATCCTCTGTAGGATTTGAGGGAGCAGAGCACATAACCTCACAAAATCTCCACCTGTCTCTCCCCCTCCAGCATCAAATCAACCATCAAGCATCAGATGACCCACATCAGGAAAGTTATGGAGGCAAATTGTCATCAATCACAGGGCCTCAGGGTGAACAGAAGGCTACTAGTGGCAGCCCACTGCTGCTGAGATGACGTCAAAGTGGTTGGAACGTTGCCTGTGGAGGAGGTGTTCTGCAACAGGAAGAGATGATGTCCACAGGACACCATGGACAGCATGATGGGCAGCACAGTAGCATAGCGGTAGAGGTGCTGCCTTACGGTCCCAGAGACCCGGGTTCGATCCTGCCTACGGGTGCTATCTGTACGGAGTTTGTACCTTCTCCCTGGGACCACGTGGATTTTCTCTGGGTGCTCTGGTTTCCTCCCACACTCCAAAAGCAGGGAGGTTTGTAGGTTAATTGCCTTGGTATCATTGTAAATTGTCCCTGGTGTGTAGGATAGTGCTAGTATAATGATCGCTGGTCGACACGGACTCATTGGGTTGAAGGGCCTGTTTCCATGCTGTATCTCTAAAGTCCTGTCAACAAGAGGAGATGATGTGCACCGCAGGAGATGATGTCCACATGAGGTGTCCTGTGCACAGGAGGACATATTCTATCCACAGGAGGAGATGATGTCCACAGCAGGAAGTGTCCCATCACCAGGAGGAAGTGCCATGTCCATATTTATCTCTCAACCTACAAGAAGGTGCTTTGGTACATCCTGGCATTGAATGATATTAGACTAATATATGCTCTTACTAAGAAAGTTGGGTTTAGTCAATTTAGAAACAATGTCTGAGTGTGCAAGAGCTCAGTATCATCCTTATGTCAGTCTGTAACCATCTGCAAACGCATCTTACACTTCTAAATATTATGCTTCATGGTCACCTAATCATTATTCCCTGAGAATGGCAACTAGCTTAAGCCAAACAGATATGCCTTGGATTTTCAGCTTAGCAGCTGTTTAGTGTGAATAGCTTTTAAATATTTAACTTTACAATATTCAGCGTCATAGAGCTGGTAAATAATTTACAAATGCTGAAATAATTGATGGCTTGTGATCGAAGGAGAATCTTTCACTTATGTCAGTGTCAGCCAGTGTGATCTCACTTTGTTAATGAAATGCGCTGATGAATATTCACTGAGGGATGTCGCTTTGTTGCATAGCTCCGTCATTCAATAACTTCATCCGCATCCAAACTCACCCCACCGCAAGCTTGCGAAACAGACCTTTTTGTTATTGAAACCAGTATGAAGAAAGGTGGATAATACGGGCAAGATACACCTTATCTCTCGTCTCTTGTACTCTATTTTAACTTAACCTGCTACCTAGCACTGGCGTACCTGGGGCTATGTTGACAGGTTCATGTGAACAGACAACTTTCATCCCCTCAAGCTCATTTGACCAGGGTCTTAGCATCCCTGGGCAATAAGGGAGGGTGGGAGTCTTGTGTAACATCCTGATTTAATGATCAGCCAAGATCACATTGAATGGCGGTGCTGGCTCGAAGGGCTGAATGGCCTTCTCCTGCACCTATTTTCTTTGTTTCTATGAGAGGGAAAGATAAATCAGCCATGATTAAATGGCAGAGTAGACTTGATGGGCCGAATGGCCTAATTCCGCTCCTATCAGTTGTGAACTTACGAAATCTCATCCACTTGACTTATCTTTCTATCAATCCCCTCCTCACCTGGATCCACCTATCACTTCCTAGCTCTTGTTCCTCCCATTCCCCTCACCTCTTTCAACCAGCTGCCCCCCACTACTTCATCAGCCTGAAGTAAAGCCCCTAAAAGTAGTCTGTCCACTTCCCTCCACAGATGTTGCCTTGCCCTCTGACTTGCTCCAGGACTTTCTTTTGAACTCTGCCTTTTATGAGTGTTCCCCGGGGTGGAAGATTGCAACCTTCACGTGGTCCGCCCTGTTTCGACTAATGCAATCAACTCGACATGCACAAACGGAAGATCAAATAGAACAAGTTGTCCAACAACTTTAGGCTGTGCACGCCACACGAAAGAAGAAGCAGAAGTGGGTTCTGAGGGTAACGCAACTTCACACCCACCGTTCCTGAAACTCACGTGCCGAGGCGTGGGTAAATCACCACACCGTTTATATTCTGGGACTAGTCGGCCAGAAGCACTCATACCCCCACAGTAACAGCCCCATCATATTAGGTTGTTTATCCAGCTTTCACATTAACCTTCCCCATCAGTGGCCATGGAGTAAATGCTTTCTATGTAATCTGAGCTGGTGCACTTGGGAAAGCTGACCTGGTCTGATCTATAGGGTCCCTCGAGCTGCATCAACATGATGGCATCTTGTTGCCCCCTGAAAGGGGCTCAGCAAAGTACTCGCCACTGTCTCAGGATGGACGTAAAGGATTTACTTCCACAGGCACTGAGAATAAAGAGCCACGGTTCCTCGTTGGGATTGCAATATCCTGGCAGCAAATCAGGATGCTGGATGCAGATGCAATCGTAGGTTTTCTCACAAGTTTGAAACGGATAAATGAAGTGCTTGAAGGCTAACAATTAGCAGAGAAAGGCAAGTGAGTGGGACGAATTGTGTAGAAACAAGGAACTGCAGGAGACGAAGAGATCAGAAAAGGGGAGAGCGGTGTATCAGAGATAGTCCAAGGGCTGGATGGAAGTTAGTGGCGAAGAAGATGAAATCATCAAGTTCTGCAGTGTGTTGGAAGGAACTTCAGATGCTGGTTTACACCGAAGATAGACACAAAATGCTGGAGTAACTCAGCGGGACAGGCAGCATCTCTGGGTGGAAGGAACGGGTGACGTTTCAGCTCTGAAGAAGGATCTCAACCCGAAACGTCACCCATTCCTTCTATCCAGAGGTGTTGCCTGCCCCGCTGAGTTAGTCAAGCATTTTGTGTCAATCTTCTGAGCTCTGCATGGTTGCAGTAGGCAGCCCCAATGTGGCGGAGAAAGTGCCTGGGATGGTGGCAGACTATGTTTGGAACAGGAATGTACGATGCAACTAAATAAAAAAGCAGGCATAGCTGGGCTGATGAGGGTGTCCATAGCTGCACCTTTGGTGAACATTGGCTAATCCTTTCCATTTTATATATCTGCAGAAGCTCCTACAATCTGTGTTTACGCTCCTCACCAGCTCTACCATACTCTCCTTAGGAATGCCTTTGGCCACCTTTGATGAAATCAGGCATTTTCCCAATCCTCAGGCTAGCTGCTTTGCATCACAGCGTTATGAGTCTATGTCTTTGATCTAGAATGATAGTCACAGAATGATACAGCGTGAAAACAGTCCCTTCAGCCCGACTTGCCCATTCTGGCCAACATGTGCTAGCCACACTAGTCCCACCTGCCTGTGTTTGGTCCATATCCCTCCAAACTTGGCCTATCCATGTACCTGTAACAGTTTCTTAAATGTTGGGATAGTCCCAGCTTCAACTACCTCCTCTGGCAGCTTGTTCCATACACCCATCACTCTTTGTGTGAATAAGTTACCCCTCAGATTCCTATTCAATTGTTTCCCCTTCACCTTGAACCTATGTCCTCTGGTCCTTGCTTCCCCTACCCTGGGCAAGAGACTCTGTGCATCCACCCGATCTATTCATCTCATGATTTTATACACCTCTATAAGATAACCCCTCATCCTCCTGCGCTCCAAGGAACAGTGACCCAGCCTACTCAACCTCTCCCTATAGCTCAGACCCTCTAGACCTGGCAACACCCTCGTAAATCTTCTCTGAGCCCTTTCAAGCTTGACAATATCTTTCCTATGATCTAGTACCATCTTTCACCTTAAAATATTTGTTGTAAAGTGAGTGTTTTTTAAAAAGTTGGTTATTGCAGTTTGCTGTTCTACCTTTCAGTTTAGTTTCCCAATTTCTTGTCTTATGCCTTTGTATTTTGGTCACTTCAGTACAATTTAGAATCCACAGGTCAAAAGCAAGCCTCCGCGTTCATTCTCCATCTTTGTTAATATTATCATCCTGCGTCACTTGATCTTTCCAACCTACCCTCTAAATTCTATACGTTGTTCCCAAGCTCGTTCCTTTGCCCTATTCTTGACTAAAATATGTTGCATCTTCAATCTCCTTGTATGGGACTATGTTACTGATCTGAACATATGGGACAGATTTTGCAGGGAAATGGCTGCTCCTCACGTAAGTGCCAGTTTGAGAGATCCGTGTGTGAATGCTTGTGGATTGAAGCACAGTGACCCAGTTGGTAGGGTTGCTGCCTCACAGCGCCAGTGACCCAGGTTCGATCCTGACCTCAGCTACTGTCTCTGTAGTGTTTGCATGTTGTTCTTGTGACCGTGCGGGTTTCCTCTGGGTGCTCCACTTTCCTGTAGGGCTGTGGGGTAATTGGCTTCTGGAAAACTTCCCCTAAATGCCTAGGGAGTGGATGAGAAAGTGGGATAACACAGAACTACTGTGAAAATGTGAATGATGGTGGGCATGGACTCAGTGGGCTGAAGGGTCTGTTTCCACACTGTATCTCTAAACTGTAACTTGAACTTAGGTTACTTGGGGGCTGCCTCTTCTGATTATATTCCAAACACTACACTCCTTATGGAGTTCCACCGATGGACACAAACCTTCACGCCATATGTGACAGATGTAACGTGGCACATTTACAGTATTTAATTTACATTTACTCATTGAACAGCGAGGCACAGCCACAAGGGAAATAGGTATCAAGTCATTTACATTATATACATTATCATTAAGTTTAGTGAAAAGATTTCATTATTTAAGAGTGTTAGGTGCTTTTGTCCTTGATTAGCTTAAGTTTAATTGATTTTAGCTTTAGTTATTAGATTTGTAATAATTTATCAGTGCTTCTGAATGTTAGAGCTCGATGTTCCATATGTGTGCCTGAAGTACCTGCACAGTCCTGTGCAGAGCAAGAGGAATTGCCCAGGGTCCTGGAACCCTATCCCTCCTCCAGCTTGGTGCGTTCTTGAACCCTTCTCAAGAGTGTCTGTACAGGTTTAGTTTAGTTTAGTTTACAGATACAGCATAGAGTGGCCCTTTGGCCTACAGAGTCAACACCAACCAGCGATCCCCACACATTAACACTATCCTGCACACACTAGGGACAAGTTACATTTTTACAAAGCCAATTAACCTACAAACCTCTACGTCTTTGGAGAGTGGGAGGAAACCGAAGATCTCAGAGAAAACCCTCAAGGTCACGGGGAGAACGTACAAACTCCGTACAGACAGCACCAGTAGTCGGAATCAAATCCGGATCTCTGGCGCTCTAAGTGCTGTAAGGCAGCAACTCTACGCTGGGCCACCGTGCCACCTTGGGATATGTGCGGGTTTTGGGTATCTAAGTGCTTAATAGGTGGTTCTCCCTATGTGCGGGGCAACCTGTGTGGAGATGTTTGTTGAGGTATCTGTGGAGTATTTGGGGAGTTTCAGGGTTGTAGGAGGGTTGTGTATGGGGGGTGTATGGGGGAGTGTAGAGGTGGGGAATGTGGGGGGGGATTGTAGTGGGGGTGTGTGCGGGGGAAGTGTGGGGGGGTGTGGGGGGCAGTGATGGAAATGGGATTTAGACACTAGGGTACTCTAAGGTCCGTGAGGCTGAGGTTGGGAAGGTGAACTCTGTTGACGGCGGGGGGATGCCAGGTCTGATGAGGGCCAAGTTCTTAGACAGTCATTATGGAATTGGGAAAAGTTCCAATGCGCTGGTGAAAGACATGGACCGCCCTTGCAGCGTCATATTCCTTCACACTCGCCATCTCATGGAGACTGGAAACCAAAGATCCTATGGCGGAGCAAGATAGTCCGCTGGACGATATAGTAGGGTCATGGGTAACCTTCAGCACCATTTCCGTAACCGGCTCCCGTCTCCGCTCTAGCATCTTTGCCTTGGTCACGGCTTCTTCATGCACAAAGCATCTTTTGTTTCTCAGCTGCAGGTGATCATTCTGATATCGTTGCCTACCTCTTTTTTCACTTTACACATACAAAATATTGCCATTTGGAAGGAGCTCCAGAAAATCCTGCACCCACTCAAGCCATCCTCCCCCCCTCCCCCCCCCCCCCCCCCCCCCCCCCAGGGCCGGCCGTACGAGGTGTGGGGCCCAATTGGGAACCATCTTGGTGAGCCCCAGGTTCCCAGCCAAGGTCTGTAGCATCATAGAAATACTTTATTATAGACTTTATATCTCTATGGTAGAATGGAAGGTCTGAAGAAGGGTTTCGGGCCGAAGCGTTGCCTATCTCCTTCGCTCCATAGGTGCTGCTGCACCCGTCGAGTTTCTCCAGCATTTTGTGTACCCTGGAAGGTAATCAAAATGTGCGCTTAAAAGTGCCTGCGAGTTAATGGACCAAACAGACCTGAGCTACATTTTAATATAAAATTGCATACATGTACCTACAAGTAACAAACAAAATGTGTAGATCACCTTTGAAAAGTACATAGTTACAATACCACTTGTTTAGTGACTGTGAATTTTTTTTAACTAGGTCCTGGAAACCAATAAGTATTGGCCAAAAACCTGTCCAGGCATTCAATTTTGGGCTTCAGCCCCATCCTACCCTTTGGGCTTCAACCCCCATCCTAACTTAATTGTGTGTGTGTGTGTGTTAGTTGCCTGTGCGTGATGTGTGTGTGAGGGAAGGAGAGAAGGAAGGGAGGGAGAGAAGGGAGGGAGGGGGAGAAGGGAGTGAGGGAAGTAGAGAAAGAAGGGAGGGAGGGAAGAAAAAGGGAAAAGAGAGGAAGGAGAGAAAGAAGGGGGAAAGGAGAAGGGGAAAGAGAGGAAGGAGGGAGGGAAGAAGGGAAGGGAGGCATAGAAGGGAGGGAGAGGGCCGGCGGCAGGAGCGGATGCCGGGGTCCGGGTGGACGGGTGTGAGCTGAGGCCGAGGTTTGTTTGATCACCGCGTCTCCCCGGGGAGAGAGGGGGGGAGCCGGAGCTGTGTGCGTGAAGCACGGCGACTGGAGGGGCGGGAGCGCTGCCCCGGGACTGTGAGGGAACGACCCACCTCCCCCTCTCCCCCTTCTCCATTCTCCCACACACACCCTCCCATTCTACCCTTTCTTCCCCCACCACCCCTCTACTCTCTCTCCAGAGCGAGCGAACGCACGGACAGACGGACAAAAGCAACGATCATAGAGCGGAATAGGTGACATTTCGGGTCGAGACCCTTCTACAGACTGACAGTCAAGGGAAAGGGAAACAGGAGATATAGGCATATCTTCCATTCATTTGCCTTAGTACTGTCTGTAACTCTTGTTCCTCTTTCCCATGACAGTCTGAAGAAGGGTCTCGACCCGAAATGTCATCTATTCCGCTCTATGATCGTTGCTTTCGTCCCTCTGTCCACTCGTTCGCTCGCCCTTGGATTAAGTAGCGCAGGATAAAGCTGCAAATGCACGCACAGGATGGAAACTGGAAACTGAAAAGTAGGGGAACACTCCCCCTGCGTACTACCCCATTCCCATCACTGGTGGGTGAGGGGTGTGTCGGGGCTAGTGTTAGGGGTGTGTTAGGGGAGCGTAGGGGAGTGTAGGGGGGGGGGGGAGTGTGGGGGGGAAGGGTTATGGTGTGTGTGCGTGTGGGTGGGGGGTGGAGGGTGTGTGTGTGTGGGGGGGGGGGGGTGGTGGGGGGAGGGTGTGTGTGTGGTGGCGGGAGGAGTGTGTGTGTGGGGGGGTGGAGGGGGGGTGTGTGTATGTGTGTGGGTGGACGGTGGACGGTGTGTGTGTGTGGGGGGGGGTGGAGGGGGGAGTGTGTGTGTGTGTCTATGTGTGTGGGGGGTGGACGGTGTGTGTATGTGTGTGTGGGAGGGTGGAGGGTGTGTGTGTGGGGGGGTGGAGGGTGTGTGTGTGGGGGGGGGTGGAGGGGGTGTGTGTGGGGGGGGTGGAGGGTGTGTGTGTGGGGGGGGGTGGTGGGGGGAGTGTGTGTGTGTGTGTGTGGGGGGGTGGTGGGGGGAGTGTGTGTGTGTGTGTGTGTGGGGGGGGGAGGGGGGAGTGTGTGTGTGTGTGGGGGGGGGGAGGGGGGAGTGTGGGTGTGTGGGGGGGGGAGGGGGGGTGGTGGGGGAGTGTGTGTGTGTGTGTGGGGGGGGGGAGGGGGGAGTGTGGGTGTGTGGGGGGGGAGGGGGGGTGTGGGGGAGTGTGTGTGTGTGGGGGGGGGGTGGGGGGGGAGTGTGTGTGTGTGGGGGGGGTGGTGGTGGGGGGAGTCTGTGTGTGGGTGTGTGTGGGGTGGTGGTGGGGGGAGTGTGTGTGTGTGGGGGGGGGAGGGGGGGTGGTGGGGGAGTGTGTGTGTGTGTGTGGGGGGGGGAGGGAGGGGGGAGTGTGGGTGTGTGTGGGGGGGGAGGGGGGGTGGTGGGGGGAGTGTGTGTGTGTGTGGAGGGGGGGTGGTGGGGGGAGTGTGTGTGTGTGTGGGGGGGGGTGGTGGGGGGAGTGTGTGTGTGGGGGGGGGGGAGGGGGGGTGGTGGGGGAGTGTGTGTGTGTGTGGGGGGGGGGAGGGAGGGGGGAGTGTGGGTGTGTGTGGGGGGGGGAGGGGGGGTGGTGGGGGGAGTGTGTGTGTGTGGAGGGGGGTGGTGGGGGGAGTGTGTGTGTGTGTGTGTGGGGGGGGGGTGGTGGGGGGAGTGTGTGTGTGTGTGGGGGGGGGGGGTGGTGGGGGAGTGTGTATGTGTGTGTGTGGGGGGGGTGGTGGGGGGGGGGTGGTGGGGGGAGTGTGTGTGTGTGTGTGTGTGGGGGGGGGGGGAGGGGGGTGGTGGGGGAGTGTGTGTGTGTGTGGGGGAGGGAGGGGGGAGTGTGGGTGTGTGGGGGGGGGAGGGGGGGTGGTGGGGGAGTGTGTGTGTGTGGGGGGGGGGTGGGGGGGGGAGTGTGTGTGTGTGGGGGGGGTGGTGGTGGGGGGAGTCTGTGTGTGGGTGTGTGTGTGGGGGGGTGGTGGGGGGAGTGTGTGTGTGTAGGGGGGGGTGGTGGGGGAGTGTGTGTGTGTGTGGGGGGGGGAGGGAGGGGGGAGTGTGGGTGTGTGTGGGGGGGGGAGGGGGGGTGGTGGGGGGAGTGTGTGTGTGTGGAGGGGGGGTGGTGGGGGGAGTGTGTATGTGTGTGTGTGGGGGGGGTGGTGGGGGGGTGGTGGGGGGAGTGTGTGTGTGTGTGTGTGGGGGGGGGGGGGGGGGGTTTGAGGCAGGCGTCACTGCTCTGTGCCCCGGGCTGGGGCTGGGGCGGGGCGGGACATCGCGGCGTTGCCGGGACACGGGGCTGAACAATGGGCGATTGTTGGTGAAGTGAAGCCGCCGGGGCCGCGGGCGGGCGGGGACCGGGACCGGGAGCAGGAGCGGGGACCGGGAGCGGGATGGCCGCCAACAAGACGGCCACCGACATGAAGCTCTACAACTTTGTGGCTGCGGACACGATGTGGTAAAGTGGCGGGTCTGGGGGTCCGGGGGCCGGGGTGGATCTGGGCTTGGCCGGCGTTGCATGAACCGTATCCCGGGACTGGCTGCAGATCCCTCTCGCTGGCTCCGTGCCCGTGTCCCCGGGACGGTAAACGGTGGCCGTGTCACCAGGAACAGCAGCAACGAGTAGAGGGACAATGTATTCTTGCAGCGAAGATAGACACAAAATGCTGGAGTCACTCGGCGGGGACAGGCAGGCAGCGTCTCTGGAGAGAAGGGTCCCGACCCCAAAACATCACCCATCCCTTCTCTCCAGAGATGCCGCCTCTCCCGCTGAGTTACTCCGGCTTTTAGTGTCTATCTTTTTGCAAATTCAAAGTTCATTCCAGGGGGTTGTGGAGCACCCAGGTGGAATTTCAGGCATTGCTCGTCTAGTTTGTACTGTGCCTCACTTTGCTAGTGGGAGAGTCAAGGACAGAGAGGTGGGTGGGGGAATGGGGAGTGGAGTTGAGATGACACGCATCTGGGAGCTCGGCCTAGCCATTGTGGACAGAGCATCGATGCTCTGTGCACCGAGTCTGTGCTTGGTCTTGCCAGGCTCAGTGGACCAGGTGGTGCACCCTGCAGGGCTCTTCATGTCCGCAAATGGTGGTGAGGGAGGAGGTCATACAGCGTGTAAACAGTCCCCTCCGGCCCAACCTGCCCACGATGACCAGCGTGCCCCATCTACACCAGTCCCACCTGCATGCGTTTGGCCCATGTCTCTCTATAACAGCAGGTGTTGCCCCTCCTGAGGTTGCCGGGGAAAGTTGCAGGAGTCAGGGAGGAGTGGGTGGGAAGGGATGAGTCATAGAGGGAGAGTGGTCCCTGAAGAAAGTAGAAAAGGGTGGGGAGGGGAAGTCGTGGATGGATCCCATCGCAGTTGGACATGATGATGGACGACGTGTTGGATGCGGAGGCTAGACGGATGAAAGGAGAGGATGAGGAGAACTCTATCACAATTCTTGTTTGGAGGGAGGTGGGTGAGAGCAGACGTTTGGAAAAGGAAGGAAATACAAGAGAAGGCTGAATCAAACATGGTAGAAGTGAAGTGTGTTTACTGAAAAAGGAAATTGATGCCCTGAAATGGAAGGCCTCGCTGTAAGGGCAGTTGTGGCAGAGACTGAGAACCTGAGAGAGAGTGGATGGCATGCACACCACAGACAGGGTGGGGAGAAGGTAGTCAAGGAAGCTGTGGGTCTCCCTGGGTTTGTAATCAATGTCAGTGGGTAGTTTGTCTCCTGACGTGAGACAAAGAGATCCAGAAAAGGAAGAGAAGTGTCAGAAATGGTCCAAGTGAATTTGAGGGCAGGTGGAAGTGAGTGTAATGAAGGCGATGAATTGGATAAGTTCTGCTTGGGCGCAGGAGGCAGCTTCAATACTAATTGATCAATTTTCTTCCTGAGATAAATGGAGATCTATCGTATCGTATCGTAACAGAAAAAAGTTTTGGGGAGTGGAACCAGAATAGATTTGGAACAAGGACTAAACTTAGCTAATGAAAAGACGGACATAGCAAGCGCTGAAGGCCACAGCATTGAAAGCAGTTGTTCAAGTTTTGAATTTGTGTTCAACCATTCTGTTGTTGAAGAAATTCAGTGAAAGGAGACCATGTTTTAAAGAATTGGTCTGATTTTTCAGCCAAAATAAGCCTAATATTTTCTAAATGTAGTGTCTCGGACATGTCAGTAATCCACATCTTCACTGTGGGAACTGTTGTCTTTTTCCAGAATATAAATATGAGTTTTTTTAGCAGTTATTAGGCCGTAGTCAAGGAAGCGTCTTTGAAATATCGTTAACTTAGAACAGGCCTCTGACATACCTAAAGTTATTAATTTTGTATCTGATTCCAGTTTAATTTTAAGTGTTTTAGAGAAGATATCGAATATTCACATCCAGATATTCACAACTTCTGTTTTGTGTCTTTATACAGGATGCAAAGGAATGGGTTAAGGTCGATTCTTGGAGGTGGCATTTATCACAGATAGGGGAGACAGTTGAGAAGATCTTATATCAATTTAGTCTTTGAATAATATAGCCTATGCAGTATTTTAAATTGTATCAGGGAGTGCCTGACATTGAGAGAGCAGTAATATATGTACAGTTGGCAGGGCCGGATTTAGATGAAGAGAGGCCCAAAGCTATTTCACTTGTGAGGCCCACCTCCCCTCCCAATCTCCCACCCCCACAACTAGAGGACCATGACTACCCGACAGTGACAGTGTGACACTTTTAGATCCTACTGTATGTTGTCATTAAACAGTTCGTTTTAAAATACATATTGGATTCACCGCAGAGCGGGCGATGCCTTACCTGAAGCTCTGGAGTGTTGGGCCTGTTGCTTCAACTCCCACTCCCCTGGGTTTGACTACAAGCAGCATCTCTGAAGAGAACCCCATTTCGTCTCGCCAGAGATGCTGCTGCCTGTCCCGCTGAGTTACTCCAGCATTTAGTGGCAATCTTCTGCATAAAACCAATCACAGTTACTAATGACAGTGTGGTCACCAAGGTTGATCGACCGGGTATCACCCAATCTTCACCTTGGCTCGCAAAAACGTTGGCACTAAATGCAATCAAACTTTAAGAATATCAAGAAAAGAAACACCAAGCAACTTCAAATGCATTAGAAACCTTAAAGGAAACATTTCTGGCTTAAAACATGAAGAGTTAGAAGGACATTTTGAATTTGAATTTAAAAAGTTTGTTGGCCAAGTATGTTCACATACAAGGAATTTGCCTTGGTGCTCCACTCGCAAGTAACAACACGACATACAGTGACCAATCAAGAATAACATATAAAACATTAAACCATTAAGAATAAAACATTATAGTTTAAACATGTGAATGAAATAAAATACTAGAGCAAAAGGAGGCTACAGACTTTAGGTTGTTGAGTAGAGCTACTGCTCGTGGAAAAAAGCTATTTTTATGTCTGGCTGTGGCAGCTTTGACAGTCCGGAGTCGCCTTCCAGAGGGAAGTGATTCAAAGAGTTTGAACCCAGGGTGAGAGGGGCAGAGATGATCTGACCCGCTCGCTTCCTGGACTTTGCAGTGTACAGGTCGTCAATGGAGGGAAAGTTGCAGCCAATAATCTTCTCTGCTGATCGGCCGATTCGCTGCAGCCTCCGGACGTCGTGCTTGGTGACTGAGCCAAACCAGACCATGATGGAGAAGGTGTGGACAGACTCTACGATGGCCGTATAGAATTGGACCATCATTGCCTGTGGCAGATTGTGCTCCCTCAGCTGCCGCAGGAAGTACATCATACTGTTGGGCCTTTATAGACCATTATGTTAATGGACTATCTGAAAAAGTGTTTACATCATCAAACTCTTAGGAGAGGCTCATGATACGATAGGACTTTATTTATCCCAGGAGGGAAATTGATCTGCCAATAGTCATAAAACACAAGGTACATGAAACATGAAATTAAAGTGACGAGTGGAAAGGACTGGGGATGTGCAAAGATTGGGGGGGTGAAGGGGGGAGTCAGTGTAGCATAAGAATAGCATGCAGCTGTTCTTGTGAGTGGCTGAAAGCCTCTTGCACCTCATCGGAGTGGCTGTAAAATTCTCTTGGATATTAATGAGATAATCCTGTGGTAACCTGCCCAACCCCGCTCCCATCTGATTGCCATGATATCAGGTATCACCATGATATCAGGTATCAGTGAGTGCTTGCTCCCTCGTTGCTTAGGGTTCCCCACCCTTGGAATCCTCAAAGTTGAGTTTAGTTTTGTGCTGATGTTGGCAGGTTAGCTGTAAAACCTGGGCCAACAAGTTGCATAGCAGAATGAAACAATTTCATGCTTTATCGACCTTAAATGTCGTATTATTTGTTACAGGGCAAATTCAATCAGATTGGAGACCGAGGCGGCCAAGAAATGGGTCAACAAATGGGGCTTTCTGGTGACCCAGCGCGATCAGGTAACCCCAACTACAATCACCGGAAATGGAAGTGAACGGCCTGTAAAATGGGACAGAGCGGAGTAAACTGGTGCCACGGGAGTTGACCTCACTTCCTACGCCGCGTAAAGAGTTTGTTGTTTGGAACTTTCAAAGTTGCCAGGTGTATTCAGCCCCGGGTGTATTTCAGCGTGCCCAATCTGAGCACAGTCCTAGTGTTCATAAGGTCATTCTAGGAGCAGGGCCATTTGGCGCATCACGTCTACTCCGCCATTCAATCATGGCTGATCTATCTTTCCATCTCAACAGCGATCCTTTTGCTCCGCCTTAAAAATATCCATTGATGGCCTCCACTGCCATCTGTAGCAATGAATTCCACAGATTCACCACCCTCTGATTAAAGACATTCCTTCCCATCTCCTTTCTAAAGGTATGTCCTTTAATCTGAGGCCATGGCCTGTGGTCCTAGACACTCCCACTAGTGGAAACATACTCTCCATATCCACTCGATCCAGGCCTAGTGTGATCCCATTCACCACCTTGCACTAAAGTGGAGAGAGGTATCACAGGTTGGGCCAGGGTTCATGATACTCGGGGTGTGGATCAGGAGGGCAAGGATGTGACAAGGCTCCAGAAAGCTCTCTGGCATCAGGAAGAAGCTGCAAGAGGAACATTCCATTAGATCCATAAACCACAGACTAATGCGTAGGAAGGAACTGCAGATGCTGGTTTAAACTGAAGATAGACACAAAAAGCTGGAGTAACTCAGCGGGACAGGCAGCATCTCTGGAGAGAAGCACTGGTTGATGTTTCAGGTCGAGACCCTTCTTCAGACTGAAGAAGCGTGAGTCTGAAGAAGGGTCTCAACCCGACTCGTCACCCATTCCTTCTCTCCAGAGATGCTGCCTGACCCGCTGTGTTACTCCAGCTTTGTGTGTCTAACCACAGACTAATGCTGCCTGCCACAAAGAACCCCCAGGAATTGGCTGAAATGGTGCATCAAGGGATTTCGATCAGGTAGTTTTAGAAGGACCATTCTTGACAAATCCTGTGAAATCACTACATGAAATGTTGTTGAGAAGCATTTCTCCAACGGGCAAATCCGAAACACTTTACCTCAACAGGTTTTGAGACTAAGAGTGTCACAAATTCCATAATTATGAATGATAAATGTTTCCTAAGCAGGGATTTAAGAGATACCCAAGACATGCACCACAGTGGGGCAGCGTGTAAGCTGCTAACTTCTAACCCTGGGTTGAGTTTGCATGTTCTCCTTGTGACCGCGTGTATTTCATACAGGTGTTCCTGGTTTCCTCCCACATCCCAAAGAGGTGCTGGATGTCAGGTTAATTAGCTGCTGGAAATGGTCTCAAGTGTGGAGAAAGGGGTAGAATCTGGGGAGAGTTGATGGGAATGTGGGAAGATACAAAAATGGGATTAATATAGTGTGGTTGATGGTGGGTATGTATTCGGCGATCTGATTGGCGTGTTGCCATGCTGTATCTCTCAGTGGTTCTATCACATGTGCATGGAGTTGAGTTATCAGGATCTCGATGGAAAGTGGAGCAGATGAAGGGCTAAATGGCCCCTGTGTGCTCCCTCGCATGCACGGAAATGTACCATATCCCTCGGCATTTCTCAGTCCAGCTTGTGCAAGCCCACGTCCATCCTTTCCATCCTGACCTCCAAGCACAGGCAGCAGCTGAGATTTAACCGTCGGTGTTTGAACCTGCCCCAGGTTAACACAGCATCCTTGCTGTCATAAGCCCTTCCTTTCACCTCTGCTGGAAAGTGAACACGTGCCTGTACACCTGCTTGGACAACCTGCTAACATTCTCCCTAAGGGTAACTGAGTCAAAGTCAAAGCTGGACGGGGAAACTGCGTGTTCCATATCAACGAGAAGCCCATTACAATCAGAGCTGTTTCATTTCTTTCAGATTAAGGCTGAGCAGGAGAAGCTGAGAAATAAATGCAGACTGCTTACTCCCGAACACCTGAAGGTTCGGCCAGCATCCCCAATCAGCAAGTACATCAAGGTTGGTGTGCCTTTAATTCTGTTCAATTCCAGTTAAACAAGATCCCACGTTAGCTGGCACACACCGTGCTTCTGTACAAATCTCCCAATCCCACTCAGATCATGGTCTTCTCACCTTCACCCCCCCCCCCCCATTAAGGATCGTTCTTTCCTGGTTGTTGGAACATCATTATGGAACTCCTTGGGTACATATTCCCCTTGCGGAGGTCCAACAAGGGGGGGTGAGGACATTCCCACAAAGAGGAGTCAGAAACGAAAGGAACGGGCCAGTTCAGCAAAGCCAAGATCATGAAGATTTGCAGAAGCACATTGATCATTCCCACGGGAAAACCAGTTCGAGTCCCGGCTCTGGTTGGGTGTTATACTCAACAGATACCACATTCCATCTTTACTCTCTTATCTACCTATATTGCCATTTTCAGCAAGCTATGGAGTTGTACAACCCTCTGTACAACAATGTTCCTTAGGATCCGAACATTTGCTGTAAAACTTGCTCTAACATTTGACATCCCAAATTGCAACACTTCACACTTGTCCACAATTAACTCCATCTGCCATTTCTCTGCCCAAATTTCAAACTGATCGATATCCTTCTCAATCCTTTTGACACTTCCTCACTCTCCACAACAACTTTAGTGTCATCTATCAAAATACTAATCAGCTCACTTACATTTCCATCTGAATATATTAAATCTATATATTACAAACATATTTAAAGTAGCATCAGGGGGCAATTGACTCAGGATGTGAACTGTTCTGTTCTCCACAAATGCTGAGTATCCCCAGAGGGGAAGGGGGTAGAGTGGAGGTGTGGGGCGAGAAGAGGAAAGGGAGGTTCTGTGTTAGAATGGAGGGCAGGAGAAATTAAATGACAAATATAGATGGTGATGCAAGGCAAGAGGAAGCAGTAATAGGTCAGGCCAACAAACATAGGACATGTCTGGGGGATGTAAATGGAACGGAAGAATCCGCAGAAGAATCTTCACCCGGTTTGATACTTCTATAGGTAGACAAAAGTGCTGGAGAAACTCAGCGGGTGCAGCAGCATCTATGGAGCGGAGGAAATAGGCAACGTTTCAGGCCGAAACCCTTCTTCAGACTGAAGAAGTCTGGTCAGTCTGACGAAGGGTTTCGGCCCGAAACGTTGCCCATTTCCTCCGCTCCATAGATGCTGCTGCACCCGCTGAGTTTCTCCAGCATTTTTGTCTACCTTCGATTTTCCAGCATCTGCAGTTCCTTCTTAAACACTGATACTTCTATCGGTAAGGTTAAAGAGGAAAACGTTTACAGGAATGAGGGTCTGATGTAGCCTTCAACATTACGTCCAACAGTTTCAGATCCTGACCACACTGCAATGTTTTTAGTACTCTCATTCACACCTGCTCCAGACCCATTGTTTTCCCTCCTAACACCATCTCATTCCCTCCCCCCTTCACCATGCACCATTGTCACCATGGTCATGTCATTTCTCCTGCCTATTTCAATTCAATTCAATTCAATTCAATTCAATTCAAGTTTAATGTCATTGCACAAATACAAGTATAGTTACAACGAAATGCAGTTTAGCGTCGTTCTTAGTGATAGCGATATAGAAAAATAAATACAGAGTGCAGTGGTAGCAATATGGAAAATAAATAAATACAGGGTACAGACAAGTCTATCAGCTGGGCTCCGAGTTCAGCAGTCGGATGGTGTAGTTGAAGAAGCTGTTCTTCGTCCTACTGGTGCGGGACTTGAGGCTCCTGTACCGCCTCCCTGATGGGAGGAGGGCAAACAGTCCATGATTAGGGTGTGAGGGGTCCTTGATGATCTTCCCGGCCCGCTTCAGGCACCGTTTTCGGTGGAGGGCATCCAAGGCAGGGAGCGGGGCACCGATGATGTACTGGGCGGTTTTCACCACCCGTTGTAGTGCCTTCCTGTCTGCCACGGTGCAACTGCTGTACCATACCGTAAAGCAGGTGGTCAGGATGCTTTCGATGGTGCAGCGGTAGAAGTTCGTCAGGATCTGGGGGGACAGGTGGGCTTTTATGAGCCTCCTCAGAAAGTAAAGGCGCTGCTGTGCCTTTTTGATTAGCTTTGAGGTGTTGAGGGACCAGGACAGATCCTCCGAGATGTGTACCCCGAGGAATTTGTAGTTGGAGACCCGCTCCACCTCAGTCCCGTTTATATGGATGGGGGTGTGTCTGCCCCCTCTGTTCTTCCGAAAGTCAACAATTATTTCCTTCGTCTTCTGGGAGTTGAGGACGAGGTTATTGTTGGCACACCAGGTGGCCAGGAGCTGGACCTCCTCCCTGTAGGCTGATTCGTCATTATCACTAATCAGTCCTACCACCGTGGTGTCATCGGCAAATTTTATAATGGCGTTGGAGCCATACTTGGGGATGCAGTCATGCGTGAAGAGGGAGTAGAGGAGAGGGCTGAGCACACAGCCCTGTGGCACGCCGGTGTTCAGTGTTATAGTGGAGGAGGTGAGGTTGTTGACCCTAACAGACTGTGGTCTGTTAGTGAGGAAATCCAGTGTCCAATTGCAGAGGGAGGTGGAGATGCCAAGACCGCTGAGTTTGGTGATCAAGCTAGCGGGTATGACAGTGTTAAAGGCAGAGCTGAAGTCAATAAACAGCAGCCTGATGTAGGTGTTGTTGCTGTCCAGGTGGGTCAGGGCAGAGTGTAGGGCCGTCGATATGGCGTCCTCTGTAGACCTGTTTGACCGGTAGGCAAATTGGTGGGAGTCCAGTGTGGGGGGGAGGCTGGCTTTGAGGTGAGCCAGGATCAGCCGTTCAAAGCACTTAGCGATGACAGGGGTGAGTGCCACTGGCCGGTAGTCGTTGAGACTCCCTGTCGCTGATTGTTTGGGCACTGGCACAATGGTAGATGTCTTGAGGCAAGTGGGGACGACACCCTGGGCCAGTGACAGATTGAAAATGTCAGTGAGGTCCAGGGATAGTTGTCCGGCACATGCCCTGAGCACCCGCCCGGGGATGCCATCGGGGCCGGCAGCTTTGTGCTCATTCACCTTGCTCAGTGCGTCTTGTTCAGCAGAGGTGGAGAGACTGAGGGGTTGTTCATTCGGGGGTGGAGCAACTTTGATGGCGGGAGTTTTGTTGTCCCGGTCAAAGCGAGCATAGAAGTGGTTTAGCTCATTAGGAAGCGAGGCGTTGTCCGGGGGGGGGGTGTTGATTTTATGGTAGTCGGCAATGGACTTAATTCCTTGCCACATGCGCCTGGGGTCGGAGTTGTTTCGGAAATGCTCCTCAATCCGCTGTTTGTGATTGAGTTTAGCATTCCTAATTCCCTTTTTCAGATTGGCCCTGGATGAGCTGTATCCCTCAGCGTCGCCAGATTTAAAAGCGGCGTCTCGAGCCTTCAGCAGGAGTCTGACCTCCCTGCTCATCCACGGCTTCTGATTAGGGAAGGTCTTTATCACTTTATGGGTGGTGACGTTATCAGTGCAGAATCTTATGTAGTCCAGAACAGTTGAGGTGTATGAATGTATGTCCACTTGGGAGTTAAAGGTGGCCTGGGTGGCAAACAGACTCCAGTCTGTTTGCTGAAACTGTTCCTGTAAGACAGAGACAGCCCCCTCAGGCCAGACCTTCACTGTCCTCGCGGTAGGTTTCACACGTCTGATCAGAGGTGTGTATTTGGGGAGCAGGAACAAAGAGAGGTGATCAGACTGTCCCAGGTGGGGGAGGGGAAGGGCTTTGTATGCTTCAGTAATATTAGTATAAACTAGGTCCAAAATATTGTTACCTCTGGTTGGGCAGGAGACATGTTGGTGGAATCTGGGGAGCACAGTTTTTAGGTTGGAGTGGTTAAAATCGCCAGCAACAATAAAAGCCCCCTCTGGGTGGGCAGTTAGTTGTTTGCTGATAGCAGCTTGCAGCTCTTCCATTGCAAGCCTGGCATTAGCATCCGGGGGTACATAGACTGCAGTGATGACAGTCGATGTGAATTCCCTGGGCAGATAGAAGGGCCTGCACTTTAACATCAGGTATTCTAGGTCAGCAGAGCAGTGGCTACCAATCCTGACAGCGTCTGTGCACCATGAGTTGTTCACATAGATGCACAGTCCGCCGCCCTTGGTCTTACCGGATTCCTCCGCAGATCTGTCGGCCCTGAAGACAGTGCGCCCCTCCAGCTCGACGGCGTTGTCGGGAATGTTGTCGGTGAGCCATGTCTCGGTGAAGACCATGGCGTTGCAGTCGGCGATCCGTCTGTGTGTGGTGATGCGCAGCCGAAGTTCGTCGGTTTTACTCACCAGGGACCGGACGTTCGCGAGGAAGATGCTGGGCAGAGCTGGCTGGTGCGGGTCTGATCTAAGCCTAGCCCGGTGGCCTCCGCGTTTCCCCCGTCGCTGTTTGCGGTCCCTGCGCCGCCTCCGGACACTACCCGTTGGGAGAGCGGGTCCGCTAGACCACGGTGACCTGATGATCTCCGGCGGCAGTTTAAAGTTGTGGCTTCTGGTGCTCGGTTCGTAGAGACGTCCGAGCTCCAGTAGCTCCTGACGGCCGTACAGAGTCTTCGCTCGAGTGCTCCGGGCGAAAACTAAGGTAAGTATAAATAGGAAAAAAAAAACTATCTCGCTAAAACTACGGAGACGCAGAGCCTCGCGTTGTGCACGCGACGCCATCTTGGATCTAAGGGTCTATTGCCGACTAACTTTCCCTTCTGGTCTCCCCAGCTCTCCACATACAAGTCAATGACCTGAAATGTTACCATTCTTTCTCTCATCATAAATACTGCCCAACCTGTTGAGCAGTTCCAGCATTTACTATTGATCATAGGAGCCATACAGCATGGAGACAGGCCCTTTGGACCAACATGCCCCATCTACACTAGTCCCACCTGCCTGCGTTTGGCCCATATCCCTCTAAACAAACCCTATCCATGTACCTGTCTAAATGTTTCTTAAACGTTGCGATTGTACCTGCAAACTGCTTGATTGTATTTCCATCTTCCAGTATTTATTCATCCCATCGCGACCAATATACGTTTTGGTACATTTATTTATGTACGTTCTGTTGCAAATCTCCGTGTGTATGTGTGTGTGCTTCTGTAGGTGGGGCCGTCTCCTGCTGTTCCACAGACAACGCAAGGTCTCATTGGCTGGAGGTCTGCGGTGCCAGGACTGGAGCTGGAGCGATATGGAAGCCCCCGGCGTGGAAAATGGAGCTTTCTCCATCAGATGAAGTGGCCAGAAGACAGCATCGAGTAACTGATCACTTTACCACGCGTCCACTGGTCTTCACAATGGTGCTCAAGACTGCTGCTTTTAATTTCAGTGTAGTCACTACTCCTGGTTTTTAAAGTTATATATTGATTGGAAATACCATTCCTTCCGCTAGATCTACAAAGCATTTTGGAAACCTTTGAAAGAAAGGTGTCTTTCCACAAAATATCTTTTGAATTCTTTCCTTCCCCTTAACCCTTATCTACCATCAACTTCCTCTAAACTTGGCGAATCATAGACAAATTAATCTCAATTTCATAATACGCCCAGACACACAGTAATCCTCAATGTGTGTATTTATTCCACTATCCTGAAGAATGTAACGCCAATTGAGATAGAATAGAAGAGTACAGGGTATTTTCACAGTCTGTGAGGGCCCTTTAATTATTCTGTCTAATTGACAAGAAAAACCCATGAGAAATATTCCCATGGCATTATCTCACTTAGAAACTGTAATTCAGCTTTGCAATAAATTGTTCCTCAACAAATAGGGATTTTGTTTGTGTATATGTTACTTGTTGTAGATGGAATCAGTCCGAAGGAGGGTATCTTTCGCCCACCTTGGTCATTATCCTTTAAGAGGAATGCTGTTGTTGGGATGGCTAGTCCAGTGAGGATGATATTCCTCTCTTATGCATGTAAACGCTGTACATCTCTATCCTTTATGTCCAACTGGGACTTACAAACCTTCTGTGTTATGACGGTGCTGGCTTGAGGGGCCGAATGGCCTACTCCTGCATCTATTGTCTATTGACAGTGATAAATCTGAAAGTTTACTCAGTTATTTTTCCGAGGATTCACTCTGGCCTTTCCATGCCCATCTGGCAAAAGTTCCTGTAGATGTGTTTAAGGTGCAGATTCATGTTTGTCCCTGTGAACAGTTTCTGAACTTGCAGCACAAGGTTTATTCCTCAATAACAGCTCGTCCACCAGGACCCTGTGGAGTGGCCAGCAGTATTATTGGTGGAAGATTAAACCCAATCTGCACCATCAGTAATGGTGCCCCAGTAGACAGTACATCTGACACCCACAAAAAAATCTTCCAAACACTCCATCTACATTTCAGCAGCTGTTACAAGGAGATCAGTCTGAAGAAGGGTCCCAACCCCAAATCATCACCGATCCATGTTCCCCAGCGATGCTGCCTGACCTGTTGAGGTACTCAAGCACTTTGTGTCCTTTTCTGTTTCAAGATTAGTGGTAGTGTCACCAATCACGCTCCATCGCTATCCCTGCTAATATCCTGACAAACATCCCCGCTACTCTTTCCACAATGTCTCAGCTGAGGTCCTGGCACTCATTTACAAATTTCTAAAGTGAATTGTTTTCCGTATTTATAAACCCAAGGAGACAATAGATGCAGGAGTAGGCCATTCGGCCCTTCGAGCCGGCACCGCCATTCACTGTGTTCATGGCTGATCATCCACAATCAGTATTGTTAAAGAAGGAACTGCAGATGCTGGAGAATCGAGGGTTAGACAAAAAGCTGGAGAAACTCAGCGGGTGCAGCAGTATCTAAGGAGCGAAGGGGATAGGCGACGTTTCGGGTCGAGACCCTTCTTCAGACTGGTCAGGGATCAGGGAAACGAGAGATATAGACGGTGATGTGGAGAGATAACAGGTGTGGGTTCTTTATGTGGGTGATTTTTCTTTACCATTGATTTATCCTCTCCTTCAACCCACACCTCTGAGCTGATGGCAAAAGCTCTGCTTTTGATTTCTGCTTGAGGGCGATGTTTCTGAACGAGTTACCCACTATTGCAAGGCTCCTGCCAGCCTCCAGCTGGTCCAGTTGATCTGCCTGTGGCCCCCTTGCCTTCTCAGATGTGTCCTGGCACCCATCCTCTCCTCTACTCTACTCTCCTCTCCCAGCAGCTCCTGCCATGGGACATTAGCAGCCAACCTTGTAGATCCAACAATCTCTTAACCTCTCTCACCCCTACACTAACATCAACAACCAACATCAAACTCTTGTAGACAGTGCTGTGGTGAAACTCTCAAAGAAGGACATACAAATAACCCTGAACTACCAACATGAAGCTTACAATAGTCTGGAGCTAACGATACAACAAACATTCTCCACAAGTCTCCATAAATATTCTTCATCAGTCCTTTGCTGGCACTAATCAGTCATCAGTCCCATCAAAGAAAATCTGCACGGACAGTTTTGAATTGGAAACTGTAGATCATTTTGCCTGTCTTGGCTGTCTTTCTCCCAAAGGACGTACAACACCAACATTTCTGCTTGCAGAATATCTCTGTGAGCATTTAATAACCGCAACATCAGACATAGAGCAGGCTGTTAGTTTACAAATAAAACAAATAATTCTGAAAATACCCAGCAGGTGAGACACTGACTGAGATGTGGAGAGTTAGTGTTTCAGTCTGATGGTCTGTGCGGTAGCACAGTGGTGCAGTTAGTAGCACCCGCTGCCTCACAAGTCCAAGGACCCAGGTCCATTCCAAACCCCGGGTGCTGAACCAGACAGTAGACAATAGGTGCAGGAGTAGGCCATTCGGCCCTTCGAGCCAACACCGCCATTCAATGTGATCATAGCTGATCATACCCAATCAGTACCCCGTTCCTGCCTTCTCCCCATATCCCCTGACTCTGCTATTTTTAAGAGCCCTATCTAGCCCTCTCTTGAAACCATCCAGAGAACCTGCCTCCACCACCCTCTGAGGCAGAGAATTCCACAGACATATTGCATCAACCACAGGGAAAAGCTAGCTGGCGCACTCACGTATAGTTTGAGTGTAATCATGTATGGATGGCTCACCTGGATAGCACACCAAGTTTTCCATGATATATTTGTGTACTGTATGTGACAATAATTAACCAATACCAAGCTGTTTGAAGAGGACTGTGGCTGAGACCACCCCTGGATTATTATCTGAACTGTTTGAATGGGGGCAGATAGAGAGGTGAAGGAATGTAGAGGGGTAATATCAGTCAGGAAGGAACTGCATCAAGAGGATAGATACTTCTCGGGCAAGGGTTCCCAACTTGGGGTAAATGTCACCTACCCAGGGGGTAACTGTGTTGATTCTGGATTTGTACATATTTTTCCTCATTGACTGGTTGTGTTTAGTTCTGGTACACCGGTATCTACCCATCATTAGTTGTTCATAAACAAGTGAAATAACATTGTTATCTATATAATTAAAAGTCTCATCTTGACCACTTCCTGTCTGCGCAGTATATTTATTTTAGAAAAAACACTACACTGTATCGCTGGGATTTTTGGCCATCTTACTCACAGTCCAGCTCCGCTGAGCCAGCTCCGAGCATTTTTCCCATCGATGAAAAATAAAAACATTATGAGTGTTTAAAAAACCTTGAGATCAGCTGATTGGTCCTCTCACCTGTCAATCACGGCGATGAACGTAACGCCCCTTCTGGGGGGTGGGGGGGCAGGACTATAAAACTCTGGATGCCTGGACGCGAGTCAGTTACTCTGCAAGATTGCAAGGGAGAGGCCACGACTGTCATTCTAAGCTGTGAATCAACAAAGTACTTGCAATAAATGATTTGTCATGAATTGCCACGACAAATCATTTATGATTTGTCATGGCATGAGTTATTTGTTCTGCTGCTCTGCCTGTGCTTGAAAGTGCAATGCTTAATTGGAAATGAAATGAAATGACAATGCCATGCGTTGTTTGGCATGTTGCCCTGCCTGTGCTTGAAACTGCAATGCTTTATTAGGTCTGACTGCGTTTGGAAGGAATAAATGCTTTATTACGTCCGACTGTGTTTAGCCCAAAAGTCCCGCTCATTTTGTGACTTCCGCTTAGTGGACAGGTTGCGCTGATTGCATAATTTCCGGTAAGGGTAGAGGTAACGATGATTGCGGAAGCCCCACAGTGGACAGGCCGCGCTCACCGATGCGAGTAGATTCAAGAAAGTTTACTGTCATATATATGTGGTGTGTGAGTGCGAGGGTGTGTGTCTCTATGTGAGTGAGTCTGTGTGAGATTGTGTGTGTGAGATTGTGTGTGTGTGTGCACGCGAGTGTATGTGTGTGCGAGTGTGAGTGTGTATGCAAACATGTGCGTGTGCATTGGAATTCGTGGAGAGGTGGAATATTGTGTTGGGGGACCAGCCCTCCTGTGTGAAGCTGGGGCCCAACTTAGTCTAGTGTGCTATCAAAGTTGCCAGGAGTAAATGGGACGACAAAGGTTGGGAATCCCTGCTCTGGGGCAAGGATCTGGAAGAATTACTGATAGATCAGATCTGATCAGGAGAACATGGAAGAAAGGTCCCCACCCAAAACATCATACATCCCCTTTGTGCAGAGATGCCTCCTGACCTGCTGAGTTACTCCAGCACTTTGTGTCTATCGCTGGTGTAAACCAGCACCTGCTGTTCTTTGTAACTACTAAATGGAAAATTCATTTAAAAAGCAATCAGTATAATAGCTGTACAACAAACAAACAGATATCATAATTTAGGCCTGAGATATAAAGGGAAATGTATATGTTCTGATGCATTTTAAATAATGATTCACCACATTAATGTGTGGAGTATGAGAAACGGAATGAATGAGCGGTGGATGTAAATTCAACGCTGAGGATTGAAGATAGTGGCTATTCCACAATCCTCCAGACAGCAGTCAGTCACGCAGGAGACGGTGGGCGCTCGCAGGAGACCAGCTCATGAATTTAGAGGGGAGCACATGAGCATGACGACCAATCCCACCTCCGCAGATGCCGCCCGGAAAGCAACTGGAAAGCTCTTTAGGTGTGATGACTGGTGCAGAGGAATATTCGGATGCATCTCAATGATACATTATTGTCACATGTAACTGGGTACAATCAAATGCTTGGTTTTGCGTCCATCCCGGTACAATCACACCACAGAGCTCACCTTGGGAGCACACAAGAGTCTGGTGCCAACAAAGTCACAATGGTTCACCAAACAGTCTTATCTTCTGCCTGCCCGGCATCCCTGCACACACGGCAGCAGGCAGCCCCCACCCCCCCACCGGGTCCCCCCCCCCCCCTTCGTTCTCGGTGTTACCTGTAGAACGAGTGGGGTGATGAAGGGAAGACATGGATCATAGGGATTGAGAAGAGCAGGCAGTGGTGAGAAGAGTGGTATCTGAGAATCCTATGTGACCCACAGCTGTGGGTCCGGTCACCCACTAGGCTGCCAATTACAGAAACTACAGGGGCATCAGTTAAGGTGAGAGGGTAAATGTTTACAGGGGGCCTGAGGGACAGGCTTTCCACACAGAGGATGGTGGGAATATGGGCTGTGGGAAGTTCCCGCCCCCGCACGGAGCTGTCCAAGTGTGGACCCGGTGACTGGCGGCCGAGGACGGGCCAGCACGAGTCCTGGAGGTCGGGTACGGCCGTGATCGGTGTCGGAGGTCGGTGGTCGGACGGGCCGGCGGAGGTCAGTCGTGGACGTGCTGCCGAGAGAGCAAAGAGGGACCCGGTCTGGGGGGTGGGAGGGCACCCAGAACAAAAAGTGACCATTGGGGATTACATTGAACGTTTTGTAACTATGACCGGCCCCTATACGTGATGACTCTTTGCAGGCTGCGCAAAACAAAGAATATCACTGGGACATTGTCACATGTGATACTAAAATGACAATTAATCAGTATTTTACTTGGTATCCATGAGATTGGGTTAAATGTCCAGTGTTCCCAAGCTAGAGTGTGTCCAGGGATGATGGGGACAATGAATATCACGGTGCTCAGGGATACCTATAATCACGCACAGGGTTCCAGGAGACAAGGCTATAATTGGAATGCAGGTGCCAGGGCTGATGAGTGAGATCAGCAACGATCACAATGAATGGCGGTGCTGGCACGAAGGGCCGAATGGCCTCCTCCTGCACCTACTTTCTATGTTTCTCTGTAGGTGATGTTGTTCACCCTCCACAGGATCACCGCTTCATCCTCCTTCACCTGGACTAGACAAGGAACTGCAGAAAACTTGATGTAAGATTCATTTATTTTTATTTTTCAACCTTGATGTCCTCGACGTCTCGTGCCCGATTCTGCTCAACAACCTTTCACTTCACCATGGACTTAGTCTTTGGTTCCCTTCACCCGTCTCCAATTCCAGCGGCAGCATGAAGGATAATTGTGGATGATGGCAGGATGTAGGGTGTGGAGGTCAGGGTTCAAGGTGCAGAGTTTATGGGGGGGGGGCAAAGGCCAGGGGTTGGCGTATAGGGGGTAGAGGGCAGAGTTCATGGGCAGAGGTGGGTGGGCACTGGGAAGCCCTGCACTAGGCCGTCGACTTAGTTTACAGGCAGTTACTCCTCGAAGGCCAAGGCCTCACATCCACAGGCCAGCTCCCTGCACTTGCAGTGTCCTTCACTGCCTCGAACCCCATCCCCACCCTTCTCCTCTTCGCTCTTATTCACATCCTGCAACACTTCCCCTCCCTTCCTCCACTCCTCCTGCCCCTTCCTATCACTCCCCCCCCCCCCATTTTCACATCTTACTCACTCCCATTATTCTCCTCCTCCCACTCCCCTTCATCTCCCATCCCCACTTCTCCCTCCCCTGTTCCTTCTCATCCAACACTTTCACTCTTTCCCGCTCACTCACAAGCCCCATTCTCACTCCCCACCTCTACCTCAACTCCCCCCTCCTCCAGCATCCCCTGCTACTGCCCGTCTCTTCTCTCCTCCACATCTATTTCCACTCGGTTTCCTCTACCTTGCCCCCCCCCCCCCCCCCCCCCACTGTCCTCCCACATCAGCCTCCTTCCCCTTGGATAATCCCACTCGCACTCGTCTCCTCCATGCCCCCTCTTGGTGGTGCCCGGGCACAGCAGCAGCGGCGGCCGGCACAGCCTAGGTGTGTCCCACTGACATGTGGGCCCTGCTGCTGGCTGGGTCTGGTCCAGGTGGGCGAGCCTCTCTGATGCCAGGCTTGCGCCTCTTTCTGCCACCCACGCGTGGGACGTGCTCAGCCCGGGCTGCCCGCGGCCCGCGCGGCTTCAGCAGGTCAGCCATGTAGATCTTCCCGTGCGTGCCCGTCTGCCACGTCTTCAGCGAGGAGTCGAAATGCTGATGGGCAAAGAGGTCCGCCTTCTCAATGGGGGCAGCAGGTTTGAAGTCAGCGGTCCGCTTCAGCCACTGGAACTGCAGGAGCTTGCCGACGTTCTCCTTATGACCCGTCACGCGAGCCATGTCCAGGACTGTCCGCCCCATACGATCGGTGCTATTGGCTATTCCCCCTTTCGCCAGCAAGAGGGTGATGCACTGACCACTGGCCCCAACCACTGCCATGTGTAGGGCAGAGTGCCCGTCTATGGTCTTGGTGTTCAGATTGGTGCCTGTGGACAGAGAAACCAGCAGAGGAGGGAAGAGGGAAGCATAGAAACATAGAAATTAGGTGCAGGAGTAGGCCATTTGGCCCTTCGAGCCTGCACCACCATTCAATATGATCATGGTTGATCATCCAACTCAGTATCCCGTACCTGCCTTCTCTCCATACCCTCTGATCCCCTTAGCCACAAGGACCACATCTAACTCCCTCTTAAATATAGCCAATGAACAGGCCTCAACTACCCTCTGTGGCAGAGAGTTTCAGAGACCCACCACTCTCTGTGTGAAAAAAGTCCTTCTCATCTCGGTCCTAAAGGATTTCCCCCTTATCCTTAAGCTTTGACCCCTTGTCCTGGACCTCCCCAACATCGGGAACAATCTTCCTGCATCTAGCCTGTCCAACCCCTCAAGAATTTTGTAAGTTTCTATAAGATCCCCTCTCAATCTCCTAAATTCTAGAGAGTATAAACCGAGTCTATGCAGTCCTTGTTCATAAGACAGTCCTGACATCCCAGGAATCAGTTTGGTGAACCTTCTCTGCACTCCCTCTATGTCAAGTCTTGGTGTTATGGCTCAAGACCCTGTGAACTGCCTTGACCTGATCCAACTCCAATCCAATACCCCAGTTAGTGACCATGGGAAAGCCCAAATATCTCTATTGAGTCATTGAGATACACAGCATGGAAACAGGCCCTTCGGCCCGCCAAGTCTGTGCCGGCAATTAATCACAAATTTACACTGAATACTATATTATTCCCATTTTTTATAAAATTGTCCCCACATTCCCTCAGCTCCCTCCACCTAGTTATACTCTTGGATCAATTTACAATAGCCAATTCACCTCCCAACCAAGACATTTTTGGGATGTCGGAGGAAATCGGAGTACATAGCGGAAATACACAGGGCCACAAGGAGCAAGGTAGATCATTCCGTGCAGGGTCACAACCTCCAACAATCAGCACTGGAGGTCAGGTTCAAACCAGAGTCTTGGGGGCTGTGAGGTAGTAGCTCTACTAGCTGTACCACTGTGCCACCCCTCTG
Organism: Raja brachyura; assembly: GCA_963514005.1. Next base: position 38,530,997 of record OY740802.1, on the reverse strand, counting down.
ATAACTTGAGGACTTTTAATAGTTTTGAAGTCAATATACAAATGTTAAAGGATGATGAAGATGGTATGCGGTGACTGAAGTATCACAAGAGGTGATAAAGTGCACATGTTGCCCCTGCAAACTTCTATATAAATTTTAAACAAGAGTCCTACTTTTTTGGGGACATTCCTTGGAAGGGTGTGGAGGAAGATTTACTCTGTATTTAGCACCAGCCGTCCCTGCCTCAGGAGTCCGTGTGACTCCAGGCTGGCACCAGAGCTGCTGGTCATGAAGGTTTCCTATTCCTGCTCTCACCACATGGTCCCCGGAGATGGGGCTGCATTAAACCACACAGTCTGTACCAGACGCTTACCATTCTTCAGAAGGTACCTGACGATGTTAATGTGTCCTCTGTGAGCAGCGATGAGTAACGCCATAAAGTTACGCTCCGAGATCCAGGCTGCTCTCGCCTTGGCATCCATGCGCTTGGAATTTGGAGTGGTATAGTCACTGTCCTGGGTAATGCCGAGAGCCTGGAGCTGCAAGGCAAGGAGCACCAAACTTGGTTTCTGTGGCACACCAGCATACACCCGAGAAGGCCGTGATGAGGAGCGACCACAACAAGCCCTGGAAATCTGGGTGGTGAAGGTGTTCCCATAATAACTATTGGGCCATTGAGGTTCCTTGGAGTTCACCCATCCCCTCGGCAGATGCTGCAGGGACATGATATGTCCCCAGAACGAATACTTGACCTCAACCCTTGCCCTTGTCCATCCTCCACCGGCTCCTGCTGGAGAGGGTATCTGAGCATGGAGAGGGCCACGTTACCTGCTGATACCTCCTCACCAGTCACCTGCACACCTCCATTAACTTGCTAGTCAGCATCTTTGAGAGCAGATGCTAGCAAACAAGGATCTCAGCAGTAACAGTGGACTGGCAGTCATGAAGTCCAAGTGACCAACTGCCCACAGTGGGAGGGAATAAAGGCCATTGGTGACTGAATGGTTTCATTTCATCTGCACTAGAAGAGTCAACTTAATCAAACAATCCTATAAATAGGACAGATTTCGAGGGATAAGGACCAAAGACAGTTAAGTGGGTCGTGTGGTTGGGCATCTTGGTCAGGATGGGCACGTTAGGCTGAAGGACCCGTTTCTGAGCTATATGACTCTCTGACCCTCTTAACTCTTTAGAGATATAGCCCACCATTGATCACCTATTCACACTAGCTATGTGTTATCCCACTTTCTCATCTACTCCCATCACATGGGGGGGCAATTTGCACAGGGCAATTAACCTACAGACCAGCCATGTCTTTGGGACATGGGAGGAAAGTGGAGCACCTAAAGGGCACTCACATGGTCTCAGGGATAATGTGCAAACTGCACACAGACAGGGCCCAAGGTCAGGATTGAACCCAGGTCTCTGGCACTGAGAGGCAGCAGCTATACCAGCTGCTTAACTGTGCCACCTCTTCATTAAGGTAGAAAGATTTATGTTGCCAGAAATTGAGGGCCCGAGCAATATGGAAAGATTTGGCAAAATAGGACTTTATTCCTTGGAGCAGAGAAGGTTAAGAGTGATCTTATAGCTTTAAGTCATGAAGGGAATTGATTGGGGAATCAAGAACCAGAGGATATGTTTAACGTGAAAGAGGAAAAATGTAATAGGAACCTGAGGGGCAACATTTTGACTCAGAGGGTGCTGGGTATAAGGAATGAGCTGCGAGAGGAGATATTTGGGGCAGGTATAACAATAACATTTAAAAGGCACTTAGTCAGGTACATGGATAAGAAAGGTTTATAGGGATATGGACCAAATGCGGGCAAATGGGACTAACTTAGATTGGGCATCTTGGTTGGTTTGGATGAGTTGGGCTGTGGGGCCTGTTTCCGTGCTGTATTAATCTATGAATTCAACAAAGTAGGTACAAGGCCCAGATAAGGAACGTAGAACACCAGGGTGCACCCGTGAAAAGATTTTAAAAAAACAGACCGTACGTTTCTCTAGATATTTATAAAGGAAAAGATGTGGATCTCTTCTAGACTGAGGCAGGGGAAGTTATATTGGGAAAGAAATGTACCCGTGTACATGGAATAAGTCTCCTGCAAAATAGTGGGGAACAGGCACAAACCAAATAACAAAATGGAAGACATTGACATTGTGAAAGAAATGCAGTGGAGAAATTAACAGGATTCAAAGCCAAGATAACCTCAGGACCTGATGTATCCCAAGATTTGAAAGTTGCAACTATGATTTTTTTTTAGTTTTGTTTAGTTTAGAGATACTGCGCGGAAACAGGCCCTTTGGCCCACTGGGTCTGTGCCGACCAGCGATCCCCGCACATTAAAACGATCCTACACACACACACACACACACACTAGGGGCAATTTTTACATTTACCAAGCCAATTAACCTACAAACCTGTACGTCTTTGGAGTGTGGGAGGAAACCGAAGATATCGGAGAAAACCCATGCAGGTCACGGGGAGAACGTACAAATTCCAAGACGACAGAACCCGTAGTTGGGATCGAACCCAGGCCTCTGGCGCTCCGTTCACTGTAAGGCAGCAACTCTACTGCTGCGCCAACATAACCGCACTAAAGATCCCGTTGATCCCAATAGATCTACTGTGGAACTACTGGGAATCATCTTCCAAAATTCCCGAGAGTCTGAATCTGTTCCCACAGATTGGAAAATCCAACTGTTCACGAGAGGAGGGAAGGAATAAACATGGAACTGTGGACCAGGTAGTCTGACGTCAGCCACAGGAAGGATACGTGAACCTGTTACTGAGGAAATGGTGGCAGGACAACTAGAAATAATAATAGGTTTGAGCATTGTGGGTTTAGGACAGGGATTCATGCATGTCTATTTTTGTTACGAGGCTTATGAGGTTGTAATGGCAGGATAGCTAACAGGGAACTAGTGGATGTCCACCTGACTTTCAATAAGACAACCGTGCAAGTAGCTTCCCTGTGACCACATGGGCCTTTGTGAGATCCAAACCTAGAACATTGTGCACGTCTGGTCCCCACTCCATAGAGAATGTACATGGGAACGAGGGAATGTAACACCTTTCTTCAGGTGGATTTCTGGGATGGAGGGAACGCACTCAGCAACTCAACCTTTAGGATGGTGAATCCCAATGTCCCCCACCCTTTGGATGAAGATTTTTCATCTCATCTCTGTCATGAATGGCCATCCCCGAGTTTGGGCCACACATGGGCCCATGCAAGCTACGGGGGAAATATCACCTTATAACTTCACAGGATGGTTGAGGAGGCTCGGGTGGTGAATATATCCAACACAGGGATGGATGGACCTCAGATGTGAAGGGAATGAAGGGATAAATTACAGTTAAAACACAAACTACTTGTGCTATAACAGGATAAGCATTCACCCAAGAAAACCAAGCCCAAAGCCAAAGTATACCAATGATATCAACTTATGCCAAGGACAATAACTAACTCTATGCGCTATAAACAGCTACCTACATGTTAACAAGCATTTTTTGGTTAAACTGATCGTGTAGATGCAAGTATATCATTGGGCCTCCCAATTGCTGCAGCGATACACTGCAAGACCTGGTTATGCTGCCAAGTATACCGACCCTGGGAAAGACTAGTCTTACATCTTGAGAAAATAAGCCTCAATGTTGCACCATTCGGCACTTCAAGCCTGCACCGCCATTCAATATGATCATGGCTGATCATCCAACTCAGTATCCTGTACCTGCCTTCTCTCCATACCCCCCCCGATCCCTTTAGCCACAAGGGCCACATCTAACTCCCTCTTAAATATAGCCAATGAACTGGCCTCAACTACCTTCTGTGGCAGAGAATTCCAGAGACTCACCACTGTGTGTGCGAAAAATGTTTTTCTCATCTCGGTCCTAAAAGATTTCCCCCTTATCCTAAAAATGTGATCCCTTGTTCTGGACTTCCCCAACATCGGGAACAATCTTCCTGCATCTAGCCTGTCCAACCCCTTAAGAATTTTGTAAGTTTCCATAAGATCCCCCCTCAATCTTCTAGCAAGTACAAGCCGAGTCTATCCAGTCTTTCTTCATATGAAAGTCCTGACATCCCAGGAATCATCTGGTGAACCTTCTCTGTACCCACTCTATGGCACGAATATCTTTCCTCAGATTTGGAGGACAAAACTGTACACAATACTCCAGGTGTGGTCTCACCAAGACCCTGTACAACTGCAGTAGAACCTCCCTGCTCCTATACTCAAATCCTTTTGCTATGAATGCTAACATACCATTCGCTTTCTTCACTGCCTGCTGCACCTGCATGCCTACTTTTAATGACTGGTGTACCATGACACCCAGGTCTCGTTGCATCGCCCCTTTTCCTAATCGGCCACCATTCAAATAATAGTCTACTTTCCTGTTTTTGCCGCCAAAGTGGATAACCTCACATATATCCACATTATACTGCATTTGCCATGCATTTGCCCACTCACCCAACCTATCCAAGTCACCTTGCAGCCCCCTAGCATCCTCCTCACAGCTAACACTGCCCCCCAGCTTCGTGTCATCCGCAAACTTGGAGATGTTGCATTCAATTCCCTCGTCCAAATCATTAATATATATTGTAAATAGCTGGGGTCCCAGCACTGAGCCTTGCGGCACCCCACTAGTCACTGCCTGCCATACTGAATAGGGCCCGTTCACTCCTACTCTTTGCTTCTTGTCTGCCAGCCAGTTCTCTATCCACATCAATACTGAACCACCGTGTGCTTTAAGTTTGTATACTAATATCTTGTGTGGGACCTTGTCGAAAGCCTTCTGAAAGTCCAGATATAGCACATCCACTGGTTCTCCCTTATCCACTCTACTAGTTACATCCTCAAAAAATTCCACAAGATTTGTCAGACATGATTTACCTTTCGTAAATCCATGCTGACTTTGTCCAATGATTTTGCCACTTTCCAAATGTGCTGCTATCCCATCTTTAATAACTGACTCTAGCAGTTTCCCCACTACTGATGTTAGACTAACTGGTCTGTAATTCCCGTTTTCTCTCTCCCTCTCTTTTTAAAAAGTGGGGTTACATTAGCTACCCTCCAATCCTCAGGAACTACTCCAGAATCTAAAGAGTTTTGAAAAATTATCACTAATGCATCCACTATTTCTGGGGCTACTTCCTTAAGTACTCTGGGATGCAGCCTATCTGGCCCTGGGGATTTATCGGCCTTTAATCCATTCAATTTACCCAACACCACTTCCCGGCTAACCTGGATTTCACTCAGTTCCTCCATCTCATTTAACCCACGATCCCCTGCTATTTCCGGCAGATTATTTATGTCTTCCTTAGTGAAGACAGAACCAAAGTAGTTATTCAATTGGTCTGCCATGTCCTTGTTCCCCATGATCAATTCACCCGTTTCTGACTGCAAGGGACCTACATTTGTTTTAACTAATCTTTTTCTCTTCACATATCTATAAAAACGTTTGCAGTCAGTTTTTATGTTCCCTGCCAGTTTTCTTTCATAATCTATTTTCCCTTTCCTAATTAAGCCCTTTGTCCTCCACTGCTGGACTCTGAATTTCTCCCAGTCCTCTGGTAGGCTGCTTTCTCCGACTAATTTGTACGCTTCATCTTTTGTTTTGATACTATCCCTGATTTCCCTTGTTATCCACGGATGCACTACCTTCCCTGGTTTATTCTTTTGCCAAACTGGGATGAACATTTGTTGTAGTTCATCCATGCAGTCTTTAAATGCCTTCCATTGCATATCCACAACCCTTTAAGAATCAATTGCCAGTCTATCTTGGCCAATTCACGTCTCATACCCTCAAAGTTACAATTCTTTAAGTTCAGGACCCGTGCTTTTGGATTAACAATGTCACTCTCCATCCTAATGAAGAACTCAACCATATTATAGTCACTCTTGCCCAAGGGGCCATGCACAACAAGGCTGCTAACTAACCCTTCCTCATTACTCAATACCCAGTCTAGAATAGCCTGTTCTCTCATTGGTTCCTCTACATGTTGGTTTAGAAAACTATCCTGCATATATTCCAAGAAATCCTCCTCCTCAGCACCCCTGCCAATTTGATTCACCCAATCTAGATGTAGATTGAAGTCACCCATTATAACTCTTTTACCTTTGTTACACGCATTTCTAATTTCATGTTCGATGTCATCCCCAACTCCAGTACAACTGTTAGGTGGCCTGTACACAACACGCACTAGCGTTTTCTGCCCCTTAGTGTTTCGCAGCTCTACCCATATCGATTCCACATCCTCCAAGCTAATGTCCTTCCTTTCTATTGTGTTAATCTCCTCTCTAACCAGCAATGCTACTCCACCTCCTTTGCCTTTCTGTCTATCCCTCCTGAATATTGAATATCACTGGATGTTCAGCTCCCAGCCTTGGTCACCCTGGAGCCATGTCTCCGTGATCCCAACTATATCATAATCATTAATAGCTATCTGCACATTCATCGTCTCTAATAACCTTCTTGTACAAGCTACTGTTGCGGTTACCAAGGTCATATCATCCATATAGGCCTTGATCGGAGGCGCATTCTGTCCTGCTGTCTCTCCTTGCCAATGACCCACCATGATTAATCACTAGCTCCATTGCCATTGTAAACGCTAACGGGGAAATCGTACACCCTGCCATAATGCCCATCTCCAGTCTTTGCTATGCTGTTGTGAACTGCACTAAAACACATTCAGACATCTTGGATTAATGCAGGAACGTGGTGCCAAGGTTAACAATCAGTGTGATCTAATTGAGGAAGGAATGTGGAGAGAGTGAAGGGGCTTATGCTTGGATATGTTGGGGGTCAAACTTGTAGGAGTTGTGCATTAGGTTGGCGGTACCTCATCCATATAGCCGAGTGCAGCAGCTTCGAACAGTTTATCCAAATCATCCTGAGACCAGGTTTTCATTCTTATTGTCCCACCGTTGATTATGCCGTTGAATTTCAGAGTGACGTTGTCGGGCATTTCTCCTGCGAAGGACATGCAGTGTTAAGCATGATCATTTTGTAGCCACCTTTAAGTTTCATCAATACTAAAAACTGGGGTACAATGCTGTGCTCGAAGTGGTCGAGGCATTAGACCGGTCGCACAACCCCAGGTGACATGGGGCAGCCAAGTCAGAGCCTTTGGCCACTTAACTTTCCGGGACTTTTTTTCTTTGGAGTTTAGGAGACCTAAGGGTGACCTCACTGAGGTGGACAGGATCATGAGGGGCACGGGTAAAGTGAACACTCAATCTTTTTCCCAGTGCAGAGGATTCTCAAAGTAGAGGGCATGGGCCTTTAGATGAGGAGAGAGAGAGAAAGAGAGATTTACGAGGGACCTCAGGGGCAACATTTTCACTTGGATGTTAGTCCATATCTGCAATGAGCTGCCAGATGAAGCTATTGAAGCCGACACATGTACAACATTCAAAGGACATTTGGATAGAGATACATGGATAGGAAGAGTTGATGGGGCTATGGGCCAAATGCAGGCAGATGGTACTAGCCCAGTATATCGACTTAATTAGCATGGGGAAGGTGTGCTTAAGGGACACAAAAAGCTGGAGTCACTCAGCGGGACAGGCAGCATCTCTGGTGAGAAGGAATGGGTGACTTTTCGGGTCGAGACCCTTCGTCAGACCAGTTAGGGAAAAGGGAAATGAGAGATAAAGATGATGATGTAGACAGATAAAGAACAACGAATGAAAGATATACAAAAAAGTAACGATGATAAAGGAAACAGGCCATTGTCAGCTGTTTGTTGGGCGAAAACGAAAAAGTAACAACGATATGAGCCGAAGGGCCCGTTTCCGTGCTATCCAGCCCTGTGACTCCATGAGTATAATTGAAACAAACCCGAGTATCCAGTGATCCATCTCTGTGATCAAGCTGTGTTCAGGTTGTCTCCACAATATTTCTTTTTGACATAGATGGGAATTTGGCCCATCGAGATTATGCCGACTCTTAGATCAACCCGATTCCCTCATTAGTTTTCCCCCACAATCTATAATTGCTACACTGAACAACTTTACCACACACCTACACATTGGCGCAATTTGCAGTGGCCCAACTAATCACCAGCCTGCATGGTGGAAAGCTGAGCAGCTGGGGGAAACTTACAGACAGAGGGAGGACATAAAATCTCCCCTAAGGCAGCACAGAACCATGATCACTGGATCGATGAGGCAGCAGCCAGAAGATACCCATAGTTCAGGCGGCAAAGGACCTCTTGACAAATGATCTCTTTGTCCAATAAAAATGGCTTGTAAAGGAAAGCGTAACTGAACACCAACTATAGACAGGAGGTGCTCGGTCCGCATTAACCAACCCAGACCTCCCGGTGGCTCAGCACTTCAACTCCCCCTCCCATTCTGTATCCGACCTCTCTGTCCTGGGCCTCCTCCACGGCCAGAGTGAGCAACACCGCAAATTGGAGGAACAGCACCTCGTATTCCGCTTAGGGAGTCTGCATCCTCTTGGCATCAACATCGAATTCTCTCAATTCTGTTAACCCTTGCCGTCTCCTTCCCTTCCCTTCCTACCTCTCCCTCAGCCCTCGGGCTCCTCCTCCTCCTCCTTTTTCCTTTCTTCCCCCCATCAGTCTGACGAAGGGTTTCGGCCCAAAACGTTGCCCATCTCCTTCGCTCCATAGATGCTGCTGCACCCGCTAAGTTTCTCCAGCATTTTGTGTACCAACTATAGACAGCAGAGAAGGTATCGCAGCAGGTGAGGTTAGTCAGCAAGTGTATAGCTTGAAGAAATCAGACTCAGCCCCAACTCCCAGTTCACAGCAGTGGAGTTGCTGCCTTACAGCGCCAGAGCACGGTAATTCCATCCCACTGGAGCAAGGACGTTTAAGAAGATTTGATAGAGGTGTACAAGGTGATAACTGGACTTTATAAAGAAAAGCTCTTCCCACCAGCAGATGATTCAAGGACCAGGGAGCGTAGATGGAAAATTGTAGGCAAAAGATATGTGGGTGATGATGCCAAACTTTTTTATGGGAGTAGTTCGATCCTGACTACGGGTGATGTCTACATGGAGTTTGTACGTTCTCATCGTGGCCTGCGTGGGTTTTCTCTGGTTTCCTCCCACACTCCAATGGGCATTAATACATTTCCAGGAGATCATCATCAGAATGCGTTCAGACATGTTTGAATGTCTTTGTCGTAAACATGTTGAGGGGAAAGTCTATTTGCATGACTGTCATGAATCATATGATGAGCGTTTGTCGGCAGTGGGCCTGTACTCGCTGGAGTTTACAAGAATGAGGAGGGACCTCATTGAAACATACCGAATAGTGAAAGGATTAGTTAGAGTGGATGTGGAGAGGATGTTTCCACTAGTGGGAGAGTCTAGGACTAGAGGCCATACCCTCAGAATTAAAGGGCTCTCCTTTAGGAAGGAGGAGGAATAGTAAGATTGAACGAGAACTTACCAGTTCGAAGGTTGATCTTTATTTCATGAGGAGTTGCGATGAGGGATTTCGTGAAGAACCCGCCGGCACGCATGCGCGACATTCTTCAAAGTAGCGGTGTGGAATCACAGAAACAAGAACAGAAATGACTTGGCATAGTAAGATTGAAGAGACTCTAATTACCAGTTGAGTATGATCGAGGGTTGGGAGCGGAGGGCACGAAATCCCTCATCGCAACTCCTCATGAAATAAAGATCAACCTTCGAACTGGTAAGTTCTCGTTCAATCTTACTATTTCATTTCGGAGTCACGCGAGTGACTTCGTGAAGACTTCAAAGCTCTGTGATTCCACGCCCTGGACCACGTCCATGCTGTCACACACCACTTATGAGGATGGATAGAAGTAATCAACTTTCCAGACTGCTTGGACTGAAAAACAAGAGCAACATTTGTTAACAACAAAAGAAGAACCCCTTATTCGGGGACATCTCCACGTTCTTGACCTGCATTCAGCACGGCCTCCGCGAACTGTAGAGGAGCGGCAACAGATGTATTGTAGAACCGCTGGAAGGTGGCTTCGTTCGCCATCCTACCGTGGCAAGAATATGGTCCATGGGCACCTCCATGACCCTTGCCACCGACGTTGATGCATGCCCTGGTGGAATGGGATTTGAAGATATTAGTGTCAACACGTGACTTACCCAAGACGATCCTGAGCCACCTGGATATCGTCTGGACCGTCACTCTATGGTGAGGTTTCTCCATTCCTTCAGTTTTCTCGTCACTTTCACATAGTGACGGATATGGGCGGCTTAACATAACCTTGCATCTGCGGGGTATGCCAGGAACTTCAGCTGCAGCCCTGTGCACCCAGGTCTATGCTGCTTGAGTAGCTCGTCTATGACGAAGACTACTTCTGCAGGGGTAGAGATCATCCTGTCGATCCGGATTTTGCGGAGTGTCTGTACCCTCTGTGCTGAAGTCAGTGCCAGTAACATCACCAGCTTCAGGGTGAGTTTGTCCAGGTCCAGGCCCTCCATGGGTGACCACGTCCTGAGCAGGGTGAGTATTTCCCCGATATCCCAGGTGATATTATAGCGTGGTCTGGACGGATTCGAATTGAATATTCCCCGCATGAGTCTGGACACCAGCCTGTTGGATTCTACCTTAATATTGAGGTAGAATGACAGCGCACTCGAGGTGCTGTTGATGGCACTGTAGCTCAGGTGTTCATGATGATGCAACCCGGTCAGAATTCCAATACGTCGGTTACAGCGTCGTATGTAATATGGGAGCGGCCGCAGTAGGTTTCCCATTTCCGGACGTGAAAGAGGTATTGCCGCCTGGTGAACTCCCAGCATGACGCTCCGATGGTATCCATGGTTCTAGATGATAGGCCATACCGCAGTGATGGCCTGTGCAGAACCTCCAAGCCAACAAGTTTAGATGACTGTGGCAGGGATGTGGTCCCCCTGACACAGGGTTTGTGCCAATTATGGGTAATCCTCTAAGAGGACCCAAGGTTGACTGATCATATCAAGGACCTCCGGATACCATGGCTGCGCAGGCCAGTCGGGTATGATAAGAATGCCCTTAGCAGCATCTGTCTGGATTACCCGCAACACCCGACTGATGAGGCAAAATGGAGGAAATGCATAGAAACCCATTTCCCCCAGTCCAGCGAGACGCATCCATCGCCATTGCCCCAGGATCGGGTTCCCACGAATGTATGTTGGTACCTGATGGTTCAACCGTGACTCAAAGAGGTCGATATCCGGTTCACCAAATTTGGCAGTAATTTTAGCGGATATTTGGAGATTCATCATCCACTCGATGTTGGCATAGACTTTGCGTGACCTGGTGTCCGCCACTGTATAGAGCTCACCTGGGAAACAGGTAGCTGAAATCCAAATATTCCGTCGAACACACCAGAGCCAAATTGTATTTGGCAATTAAGCACATGAAAGTGACCTGGTACCGCCCATATGGTTTAGATATGCCACCGCAGTGGTATTATTTATTTGGAGACGGACATGAGCATCAGTAAGGCTAGAACAATAAGCTCGAAGTCCGTGAAATGCTCCCAGCATCTCCAAATAGTTTATCCCTTGAGACAACAACAGGGTAGATTCAAGGGTGTCCCATCTGCCCTCACAACTGGAGCAGTTGTCCGTAGCTGCCCAGACATGGGAGCTTGCGTCTGTTTGTAAGTATACCATCGGATTGGCCAAAATGATGGGTTTAAGTGAGACAAAAATATTGTCAATCTTCCATTGTAACTCAATCTGTGCCTTGAAAGGCAGCTGCATTGGTCTATCGAAAAGTCTAGCGTTCAGTTTTAACGCTGAGACCTTGGCTCTCTGCAAATTTTGATAATGCAAAGGCCCGTATTGGGCAGCTGGAAAAAAGCTACAATCTTGCCAATCACCTAGTAGTTTGTCGAATTGATGGTATACTGGCCCAGACTAGACCCTACCATAGTTGGGTGACATCGCCAACCTAGTTAGTTGGTATGGTGGCCCTCACGTGATTGGAATCCAGTGTAACCCCAGATACCCTTAACCCTTGAAGGGCAGGACGTTGATTTATCTGGATGGATAACGAACCCCATTCCCTGAAAAAAATTCCACGGTGGCTGAAACTGCCAGTTCGGCTGATTCCCAATAATTAGGATATCACCTAGATAGGCCAACACTATGTGATTTTGTCTCCTAGTGTAGCCAGTATTGATTGGAGCAATTTAGAAATAATCTAGGGTTGTGTAAGCCCATTTGGCAAAGCTCTATATAGCCAGAGCTGATCCATCCAGATAAATGGCAAGAACTTCCTGTGGTATTTATGAATGGATACTGAATAGCATGCATCTTTTAATCAATGCATGCCACAAAGCAGCCCCCAGAACCCAAGAAGTTAGATGTCTGGAACATTTCCAGTTTGAAATGGGGATATTCTACAAAAGTATTCAAATGGGTCAAATCAAAAATAACCCGACATCCTCCATCCCTCCTTGTGGCTGTAAATTTTTCAGCATAGCCTACTGCCGCTCTTTGCTGGACAGTGTAAATTTCCGATCTGCATATGCTGGGATGGAGGGATGTCACCATTGATGAATTCAATCGCATGGCCTTGAATACTTTGTAAGATAAACTCATCAGACGTGATGGTACCGCATGCCCCCGGAAAGAGCCGTAGTCTCCCACCAATATGTGAAGTTAAACATGCAGGTGCATGAAATCCAGACCCCCTTACCTTCATGGTTATCGGCGGCCCTTGATATGCATGGCCGGATGGGGAGGTGCTGGATGCTGAAATTGAGGCGGAGCTGGAGCGTAGGTCCTTGCTGGCCTAACGGCAGGGCCTTGTGGCCTGAAAAATAGCACTCCCTGGCCTGCTGCCTGGTCGAGATATGTGACCGCATGAGTCCCACCGTCTTAGCGTGGTCATCCCGCTCCTTGACCCTCTTCGGGAGGTCTTCCTCGAAAATTTTGATTCTGTTGCAGGAGGAGCTCCAACATCCGCCCCATCCTGGCCAATACGCCCCTCGCCCTTAGAACTCGGGCGGACGATGTCTTCATGGTCTGCTGAACTGCTGAGGCTCCGTTCATGGGTCCGCACCTCGTCGAGGTGAACCCGGTGCCGGGAGTTGCCGCTGCCAGCCGCCGCAGCAAAGCTGAGCGATTCCCGCGCGGGAGGTACGCTCAACGCCTCCTCGGCGGAGCTTGCTCCCGCTGCCACGGAGGGCAAACGCGGTGGAGAGTCGGCACCCAATGCCTCAGCACGGTGACCCGACGCCCGCGCGGGCTTGCCGGCTGCCCACATCATGGACCTTGCCGACGCATGGTCTCGTCCTCCCATCCATGGGGGACTCGGCGACCGTGGCGGGACTCCTCCCAAATGACCCGTCCCGGCCTCGGTGGTTGGGGAGTCCACTGGTCCTGACAGGTCTCCCAGTGGACTTGAGTCCCGCCATGACACCAGTCCGCAGTTTAGCGGCAGGTGACGCCTTTGCCCCTAAAGGGTTAGGCTTCCGGGCTCCATCCCTCCCTCTTCTCTGAGGGCTCAGGGAGAAGGGCCGTGCAGCAGCACGCGAGCCCTAGCCCAGGTCGACCAACGAGCCCGTTGGCGACCCCGATACGGAGACAGGGTCTACCTGCTCCTCGAACCAGCACTGGAGCTCCTGCTCCTCGAACCAGCACTGCGGATGTCCTGGCCCTTACTGCTTCCACGTACCTGTGAGGAGAGAACACACTCGCCACAACAGGAACACCAACTCCCACTGGAGCTCTGGTGTATCGGCGGGTCGGGCCCTGTACCAACAGGGCTCCCCGACTACCACGCCTATTTCCCGGCCCGACTCGCAGGTGCAGCCGTTGAGGAGGGCTCCGGGATAAGTGGCCGGCGACTCCTGCAGATGTCCTGGCCGTTACGGTTTCCACGTTCCTGTAGGGAGAGAACACACTCCCCCCAACAGGAACACCAACTCCAGGGGGCTTAGCCTTACCTGAGTTGGCCCTCTGAAGGGCTGGTGGGGAGCCGCGCTGCCCTCCAGCCGTTGGCAGCAATGCGTTGCGACGATATGTCGCGCATGCGTGCCGGCGGGTTCTTCACGAAGTCACTCACGTGACTCCGAAATGAAATTTCTTTAGTCAGAGGGTGGTGAATCTGTGGAATTCCTTGCCACAGAAGGCTGTGGAGGCCAAGTCAATGGATATTTTTAAGGTATAGACAAGGTATGGGTGTCAGGGGCTATGGGGGGGAAGGCAGGATAATGGGGTTGGGGGGAAGAGACAGTCCACCATGATTGAATGGCGGAGTATACTTGATGGGCTAAATGGTCTAATTCTGCTCCTATCACTTATGACCTTATGATTTTTCTGACGGAAGAACAAAGACACGGCTTGCTTTATTTTATTGGCTGGGAAGATGGACTAAGGCAACAATGGTGGGAAACGTGTGACCAATGGGACATGTGGAAGGCTAGGCAGAAAAACTGGTCAATGTTGTCTTGACCATCTCACCCCTCCCCCCCCCACCCTCTCCCTCAGATGGAGTGATGATGAAAGGAGAACTGGGAAGGAGAGCAAGCCCAGAGCCTTACCCTCATCAATGTAGTAGAGCCTCTGGTAGTTGGTGGGGATTGCAGTAATCAGCTCCAGCTTGGACTTCATCTCCCGTATCGTCATGTTGTTATGACATTTGGTTATTCGGAACTTCTCCCCCGTTGCCTCCAGGTGGACTCCCAGGTCGAAGGTCTTCTTTGGCAGCATGACGTGTCAAAGGGGGTTACGGTGACAGGTCCCCCCTCACCTTGACCAACCGCTGAAAAATGGATAATACTGCTCCTGGCGTGGAGCCCTCCATTAAAATCATATTAAATCAAAGGAGGCAAGGGCTTTTAATTCAGTTTTCCCCAAGCCCCCACCCCCACCCCACCAAGTCTGGGTAGAAATTGTTAAGCACTTGAGTGTTTCACTGCCTGTGGCATCGGCTGGTGATTGTGACCAGAGTTTTGTTTGACATCTCCTTGGAGACGGGTTTTGCCTGCTCAGCACTGTGAGGGAGGAGCGGCCAACGTCACTGCCAGCTCCTACCTTTCAAAGGTCTGATTATCACAGCAACAACTAAATCACGACCAGGGACAAATTCTCCACAGGATTAAGTGAGAGTGAGTTAAGTATATGTGTGAGTGAGATAACGTACAAGTGCATGCCCATAAATATGTGCAAATGGAAGATAATTACTGAGTATGAAGTCAGATTGAGAAGTGTCTTTGCCGAGAGGGAGATATAGATCTTGCTGAGTGTGTGAGTTGTGTGCACGTGTATGAAAGTGTTTGTGTGTGTGTAGGGTTTGTGTGAGTGTGTGAGTGTGTGCGTGTGCGTGTGCACGTGTATAGAATTAGTTTTTATTGCTTTGTGCGAGCTAAACAGTTAATTTACAAACTTCACAATAGATAATAGACAATAGGTGCAGGCCAGCACCGCCATTCAATGTGATCATGGCTGATCATCCCCAATCAGTTCCTGCCTTCTCCCCATATCCCCCGACTCCACTATTTTTAAGAGCCCTATCTAGCTCTCTCTTGAAAGCATCCAGAGAACCTGCCTCCACCGCCCTCTGAGGCAGAGAATTCCACAGACTCACCACTCTCTGTGAGAAAAAGTGTTTCCTTGTCTCCTTATTCTTAAACTGTGGCCCCTGGTTCTGGACTCCCCCAACATCGGGAACATGTTTCCGGCCTCTAGCGTGTCCAAACGCTTAACAATCTTATATGTTTCAATGAGATCCCCTCTCATCCTTCTAAACTCCAAAGTGTACAAACCCAGCTGCTCCATTCTCTCAGCATATGACAGTCCCGCCATCCCGGGAATTAACCTTGTAAACCTACACTGCACTGCCTCAATAGCAAGAATGTCCTTCCCAAAATCTTGCAGCAAAACCTTGATACTCACCTGAACTTCTGTTGATGCATTTCCATGCATTGGACAGCAAGCACAGGATTTCTAGATTGAACCATTCGGATGAAAGGCCATCATCCAGACACATGAACTCTGTTTTTCTCTCCACTGTTGCTGCCAGACCTGCAGCACTTTGTCCAACTCCACTCATTTAAAAAAAAAAAACAATTGCATTTGTTCATGTAAAATTTTTCAAACAAAGGACTCTAGTACTTTGCTTATTTTGATTTCAAAATCCTGATCATTTGCTAGCTTGAATATTTTCTTGATCAAACTATTCTAAAGCATTCCAAACAGAACCCGAGGCATCGAAGTGATTGAAGACTTTGAATCAAAACTCCTGTTAGCTTTGAAGTCAACCAGGTCTGAACCAGAACTTAACCAGTTGCTAAAGTCTTTTGTTCCAGCTATTCCATTGGGGACTCTTCACCCGAGGGCCCTACCCTGTCCTCTTGCTCACCCGACCATGGTTTCTGTGGTCAGAGTTCCATCGAGGACCAGGCTGACCTGTAGCACCAACTAACCTTGGACCTGCACCAGGTCAGATGCTTTATATCTCCAAAGTGAGCATGCAGACCAATAAACTGAGCAAATGATAACCAGTTGGTGGAGTTATTAATAGGCAGAATATATGCCTTAAGGGCCTGTACCACTGACGCGACTTTTCAGCAAACTGTCCGCGACCTTCAAGCTCGGGAGCACTCGCCTAAAAAGCCACGAGCTGGATTGACCGTCAGCGGTAAACACACACACACAAACACATCGCAAAGGCGGGGGGCCAGGGAAAGCGGGGTAGCGCTGTCTGAAATTCACACGGTGCAAAGCCAAGGTGATACCTGCGATGAACAGGAAGGTTAAAGACGGCTGGCAGAGTTTACTGCAAGACATTTGAAAGGGCGGGGTGGGGGGGGGGGGAAGAGAAGGGATGAGAATTGGGGAGAAAGAGAGAGAAGGGGAGAGAAGGAGTGGAGACACTTTTAAGAAGCCAGACAACTTTTAATAAGCCGGAGATACACAGCTGTAAAGTTTGGTGGGCATGTAACATTACCGGTCGGTTTTCCTTGGTTCTGAAAACTCATTCTTATGTTTTTTTCCCCCAATGAGCCAATTAAAATGCCCGGTCAGCAAAGGAGATTAGCTGCGGCTACCTCAACAACTTACAACGACATGGCGACCCCACTATTGATTTTCTCCATGCCGACCAATTTCTGCTTGGGGAAAATTTTTCAGATTGTTGAAAATTTTCCTCAACCAATCCGAGTAGTAACCACTATGTGGGAACTCCTCTCGATCATGAAGGAGACTTACCAGTGACCACCTACGACCATGTGTCGACCATGCTGCGAGCTTGTGGCGAGAGCAAGCACTCCTAAACTCGCAAATAAGGTCGCCATAGTGGGACAGGCCCCTCATGCCTTAGTTTGGCGATACAGTGCAGAAACAAACCCTTTGGCCAACCGAGTCCACACCGACCTGCGATTCCCGCACATTAACACTACCCTACACACATTAGGGACAATTTTACATATACAGTGGCCTCCATAATATTTGGGCCAAAGACCCATAATTTATTTATTTGCTTCTGTACAATTTAAGATTTGTAATAGATGAGAAACACACGTGGTTAAAGTGCACATTGTCAGATTTTAATAAAGGCCATTTTTTTGTTTCACCATGTAGAAATTACAGCTGTGTTTATACATAGACCCCCCCCCCCCCCCCCATTTCACGGCACCATAATGTTTGAGACACATGGCTTCACAGGTGTTTGTAATTGCTCAGGTGTGTTTAATTGCCTCCTTAATGCAGGTGATAAGAGAGCTCTCGGCAACTAGTCTTTTCACCTAGTGTCTTTCCATCATCTTTGGAAACTTTTATTGCTGTTTATCAACGTGAAGGCCAAAGTTGTGCCAATGAAAGTCAAAGAAGCCATCATGAGACTGAGAAACAAGAATAAAACTGTTAAGAGACACGAGCCAAACCTTAGGCTTACCAAAATCAACTGTTTGGAACATCATTAAGAAGAAAGAGAGCACTGGCGAGCTTACTAATCGCAAAGGGACTGGCAGGCCAAGGAAGACCTCCACAGCTGACGACAGAAGAATTCTCTCTGTAAAAAAGAAAAAATCCTAAACACCTGTCTGACAGATCAGAAATGCTCTTCAGGAGTCGGATGTAGATTTGTCAATGACCAAAATGTCCGCAGAAGACTTCATGAACAGAAATACAGAGGCTACACTGAAAGATGCAAACCACTGGTTAGCCGGAAAAATAGGATGGTCGCGTTACAGTTTGCCAAGAAGTACTTAAAAGAGCAACCACAGTTCTGGAAAAAGTTCTTGTGGACAGATGAGACGAAGATTAACTTATATCAGAGTGATAGCAAGAGTAAGGTATGGAGGAGAGAAGGAACTCTCCTCCAGAAAGGGGGGGGGGGGGGGGGGGGTACTATGTATAAACACTGCCGTAAAGTCTACATGGTGAAATCAAAATGTATAAAACTGGCCTTTATTAAAATCTGACAATGTGCACTACATCTCTGTTAAACATCTCAAATGGCGGAGAACAGAGGCAAATAAATAAATGATGGGTCTTTGTCCCAAACATTGTGGAGGGCACTGTATCTGGTCTATGGGTGAAGGATCATGGAAACATTCAGCATAGAACTGGGCTCTTTCTGGTCATGATACCAATTGGGACACTAATCCCATTCACTTGCATTGGGTCTATATCTCTCTATGCCTTTCCTATCCAATTGCCTGTCAAAATGCGTTTTAAATATTGTAATAGTATCTTCCTCCACTAGCTCCTCCTGCAGCTAATTCCAAGTAATCAGCACCCTCTGGGTGGAAAAACCAATCCATCAGATCTTTACATTTCTCCTCTTTCACCTTACACAATGTCCTCTCTTTCTGGACTCCCTTGCTCTGATGGAAAGATTGACTATATATCCAATCTACGCTCCTTGTAATTTTGAAAAGCTCCATGAAGCCACCCCTCAGCCATCTGGGTTCTAGTGAGAATAAACCCAGACCCCCCCCCCATTCCAGCCATCATCCTGGTGAATGTCTTCTGCACTCTCTATTGTTGTCACATCCTGCCTGTAGTGTGGAGCCATGCACAGTACTCTTGAGTGCAGTCTAACCAATGTTTTGTACAAGCGCAATATGACAGGGCAACACATATATACGATGCCTCAACCTATGTAGGCAAGTATACCAAGGGTTTTCGTGACTTTCCCCATCCACCTGTGTCACCACTTTCAGGACCTATGCACATGCGCCCAAGTCTCTCTGTACATCAATGCTCCTAAGGTCCCAGCCATGTACCCCATAGGTCTGCCAGAATTTGACTTCCTCAAGTATATTACCTCAAACTTGTCTGGATTAAATTCCATCTCTCACTTCTCCATCACATTTTCCAACTGTGAGAGATGGATATTTCGATACAAAATACCCCAATTGTGAACTCATGGAAAGAAGTGTCTGGAACTATTACAACCTCCAATGTTAACAGAACGTCAAAGAAAAAGAAACCATGTTCACGGCAACAACAACACCCATGCAGTGCTGGGAAAGAGATGAAGATCAGGTCTTCATTCTGGCAGTAAAATCATTGAGCAGCTCCGCAAAGAGCTGCACTGTCTGATGGGCCGAATGGTTTCTTCTGGTGTGTAACCATTCCGAGGATGGATTTATCAAGTTTTGAAATGCATCGTGGTTCAATGCAAGTCAAAACGGTCGGGGACCCACTTCCTCTACCACCAGATGGACAGCAAGTCAACCAAAACAAAATCATTTAAAACAACTTTTGTTTTTGGATTTATAAAAAAGCCTTTAGATCTTAAGTGGCGGCGCTGCCTTGGCAGCTGTGGCTTGCCTGCAGTCCGTCTGTTTTTTTCTTTTTTTTGTTGTTTTCTTGTCTTGTATTTGAGTTAATTTGAGTTATTATGTTGTGTATGTGTGTGGGAGGGGTGGGAGAAACGTTTTAGTCTCTTCCTTTGGGGGGAGGTGACGTTTCTTGTTGTGCCCCCGTCTCTGTCTGCGCTGAGGCCTAATGGCGGAGCTGGCAGCCTCCAACTACGACCGACCTCGAGGTTCCGGAGGCAGAGCCAGCCAGGACTTACCAGCGTGAAGCTGGCCGACTTCGGGGCTGTGGCGGGTTCCGGCGGACCGACTCGGAGCTGTGGCGGCTTTCCGGTGGCGGTGGCGGCAGCGACTTCGGAGGTTCGGCCGTGGGCCAGTGGACGACATCGTCGGGAGCTCGCAGGTCACAGCTTGGTGGCCTGTTTTTCCGGAGCTCCCGCGGCAACAGCTGCGTCCGCTGGACTGGAGGGCGGCAGCTTCGGCAGCTTCGACCACCCCGGGCCGCGGAGTTGAACTGGCCCATTCGCGGAGCACGGTTCAGCCGCGGGACTTACATCACCCGGTGGGGTCATAACATCAGAGGCCTGGATCGCCTCAGCGCAGAGGAAGAAGAAGAACAAGAAGGGAAGAGACAAAGACTTAAGATTTTGCCTTCCATCACAGTGAGGAGGTGTCTGGTGAACTCAATGTGGTGGATGTTAAATATGTGTTTATTGTGTGTTTTGTTATTTACTATATGTATGACTGCAAGGCAACGAAATTTCGTTCAGACCAAAAGGTCTGAATGACAATAAAGTTTCCATGATTCCATGGTTACATTTGAGATTGATACTTTGCTTACAAAGAAGGATAATATAAAAGTACTTGATCAAGAACCGTGGCCATTCACATCTGCATCTTCCCACTTCTGCCCAATAATGTGTGGGTCACACTGCTGTAGGATAACATAAATCAACACTAGAATGAATGAATCCCTTCTACCACACGTCGGCATGACATGAGCCCCATTATTCGTCCCAGCTCTGTCCAATTTGAGCTGGGGCTCAGACACACCTCCATAGTGAAAAGATTGCCAATACCCGGCTAGGCAGTAAGAACATCATGAGACTGGAGAACAGCTGCACAAAAAAAGCCTGCATGTAACAAAAGGGTAGTCTTCAAGGATGTTGATAAAAGTGTAGAGAAAAGCATACAAATTCATTACAGCAACACAGTATTTAATGTTAATTGTAAAAACCCAAAACTTGCAACTATAGTTACAATATAGTCAGCCTTTACACTATACAAAAACCTCATTCTTATACACCATTCAATAAAAAACGCTTGGTAATACAAGTTGGCATCAAAACAAGGCAAGTGCAAAGGCAAGAATTCCTGATGCAGGCCAATTCTTTCACCCTAATGCATGGAGGAGGAGCTGATGACAAGGACAGAAAAGGAGGGTTGCACATTCAGGGGACACCCAACACCACCTTTCCAACAAGAGCAATCCTCCTCCACTGGGTTAGACCATTGCTCTCACTGTCATGCAGGCAGAACCTAGTTCCCTTTACCCAGCCAGGTATGACTTTGTTCCCCGACATTGGAACACCAGTTGCCCCAAACCCACCCAGTGTGGTGAGCAATGAAGTTGGACAGTTGCGTAAAGGGGAAAGAGCGGTGGATATTGAAGCAGGCCCAGACTGGTACCAGCAGTCCTCCAGCCACATTCAGCACCAAATAATTAGGTGGAGGTTTCATCTACCTCTCCTTTACCTTGGGAGCACCCTGCAATCCCATCTCCAAGCACTTATCACACTTCCTTCAGCAGATATGGAGCAGCTGATCCGAGGATAAAAGTAATTAAATTATTTTATATAAAAAAAAGATTAAAAGTTCACTCTACTTCACATTTACTCCATTCAAATCTGAAGGTATAATCAGTCCTCTACTTTGCCATTAGTGGTATCAATTGCATTTTCAGTGCTATTATACTCAAAACCAGTGTTCCCAATTACATTGTGAATTTAAAGAGTTAAAATGCACCTGTGTAGCACTCTGGCTAATCCCCGTCCACTGGCCTTAAGTGCCGCTGCACCTTCCAGGTTAACTTTCAAATGACTAAACTGGCTCAGATAATCAAAGAAAAGACGGGGTGGGGGGTGAGAGGCCAGGGAGCCTGTGGTTAAAGGAGTACAAGCTCCATTTCCCTTTTTAAGTTGCTCAGAGACAGTGCTCCCAAGCAGGTCAGCAGAAGTCCATTGTCAACTCGCCAACAGGTTGCTGATTGCGTGTTTCAAGGTAGAAATGGAAAGTAACTAGTTGTGGGAGGTGGAGAGGAACAGTAAAGAGATATCTGCAAGTTTCCAAAAAAGTTAAAACTGTGCTCAAAGGTCACTGTGCTCACGCTTTCTGAAACTTCCAAATGCATGTCATTTGGGCATCTTAGTACAAAGAATCTATACAGAATTAGAAAGGTTAGGAGTGCAGTTTTCTTTAAAAAGATTTCATGCCGTAACAATTTCAAAAGTAGTTTACTTGTAGAAATAGAACTGTATTAACAAATAAAAATAGTTGTGTCAAAGGGTACTTTTAAAAAGGAACTTTCACATTAATTTTCTGATTCAAAAACAGTCAAGGAAACACGGCTCTTCTAGTCACCACCTGTCAGTGAATTCCACACCAGCTCAACCTGGAATCCTCTTCCCCTCAGTAATAAAAGCTCTGTATTTAACAAAGAGGAAGCTGCTGACATCCTCTAGTCCAGACCCAGCCTGCAGACCAAGGCAATGCCCTCTTCGTCCCTGTGTCGCCTCCACCGTGCGCCAGAGACATGGTTCACCCAGTGCAGCACCACTTTGGCAACTGCGTGTGGTTAGAAAGTCAGACAACTTTGTGGGAAAGGTTCTCAGTTTATGAAGGAGGCGGTGTTTGTGTGGTTGATCCGGAGCTCTGCGCTGGCAAAGTAACGCACGTCGCGGTCTCTGTCCGACTGCAGGATCAAGACGATCTCTTCAACGGCCTCTACGTGAGGGTTATCAGCCTCTGTGAAATACGCTGGGAAGAAGAGAGGGTCAGTGCACTATGAAACAGAGCCTGCTTGCATTCAGTCAGTCAATGATCAGCAGGAAGCAGGAGTAGGCCCACCGCCCCCATGGTCTCCTCTGCCATTCAGTAAGTGATTTTCAGCCCAGTTCGCTTTCCTGCCAAGCTCCCATATCCTGACAGCTCCAGAGGCCAATTCATCACAACCTCAAATACACTCAATGTCCATGATAAATTCCAATAAGTTCCAACTCCTGGTGTGAAGACATTTCTTAAAATGACCAACCTTTTACCTGGAGAATCCCATTGTGGTTCTCTACACTCCGACCAGGGAATGCAATCTGTAGGGATCTACCCCATTAATCTTCTCAGAATTGTACACTGCATGATCCGATGGGCTCTCGCTGCCCTGACTCCAAGGCAAGTAAATCCTACCTTATCTGTACTGAATACTGCGATTGATGGGATAAAGCCCTCCAAATCTCTACCCTAAATGCCGAGGTCCCATTTTCATCTGAGGTGCAAATCCTTTGTTGCACCACAAACCTCGAGATTAGCTAGGGAGGATGTTGCAGAAACCCTTGCAGACACATTTGTATCGTTGTTAGCCATAGCTGAAGTTCCAAAACAACTGGAGGGTAACAAATGTACTGTCATTAAAGAACATAGCCAAGGACAAAGCCGGGAACTACAGGCAGGTGAACCCGATGTCGGTTGTAGGAAAGTTACTGTGCATATGACCAAACTGTTTACCTGAGCTAGTCCCATCTGCCTGCTTCTGGCCCATGTCCCAGCTTGTTCAACATACCCATCACCCAGAGTGTGGTAAAGGTTGCCCCTTGGTTCCCCTTTAAATCTTTCTGATCTCGCCTTTAACCTGTGCTCTCTTGTTTTAGACTCCACTGACCTGGGGAAAAGCCTATGACCATTCATCTTATTTACCAACTTTCAAGATTTAAATAAACTTCGAATGTCACAAATCAGCATCCTATGCTCTGGGGGAAAAAATGCCCCACCCCATCCAGTCTCTTCTTATACCTCAAGCATCCTTGTGATTCCTTTCTACACCCGTTGGAGCTTAATGAGGTCCTTCCTATAGCTGGGTAACCAGAATTGCACACAACACTCCACGTATGGTCTCGCCAATATCTCACACTGTTTGTGTGGGTATCTCTCTCTCTCTCTCTCTCTCTCGCTACTGCCTGGCCTGCTTGCATTGCCAGCATTTGCTGCACAAAGATGCTGTGCCCTCTAGTGGACAAGACACTGAACAAGAATGCAAAATGTTATAAAAGCCATTATTGAGTTTAGTGGAGAGATGCAGCATGGAAACAGGGCCTCTGGCCCACCGAGTCAGCGCCAACCAACAACCACCCGTACGTACACCAGTTCTATGTTATCCCAGTTTCGCAACCTACACATTAGGGGCAATTTTACAGAAGCCAATTAACCTACACACCTGCATGTCTTAAGAATGTGGGAGGAAACCAGTGCCTTGGAGAAAACCTATGCGGTCACAGGAATAACGTGCAAACTCCGTGCAGACAGCACCCATAGTCAGGATCGAACCTGGGTCTCTGCTGCTATGAAGCAGCAATAAATCAGGAGCTCCTTTTCATGCAAGGGTTGGTGGAGATCTGAAATTCTTTCACAAAAATATGTAGATATTGGCAGCAGGAAATTTAAAAAAAGGAGGCTAATCGAATATTACAAGATTATTAGAATAATATTATTAGAAAATTATATAGGTGTCAGGGGTTATGGGAGAAGGCAGGAGAAAGGGTTTAGGAGGGAGAGATAGATCAGCCATGACGGAATAGACTTGATGGGCCGAATGGCCTAATTCTACTTCTATTCCTTATGACCTTATTATTAGTAATTGAAAAGACAGAGCCAAAGTGGAAAGGCCATTAAGGTATGATTTATAATCAAGGTATAATGGCAACTTCCAAAACACCTAATATCAAATGCTCATGTCTAGTTATCTAGTTAAGAGATGGGTCACTACCCGACTGATGACTACTGGAACTGCTCAAGTTGTCCACTGTTTTAAAGCACTGATGCTTTCAATTTAGGGATGCTTCATACTTCCAAAAGCAAACACTTGAAATTTGTATTTGTTTTAAAGATCAATCTGAAATATTAACTGTTTCTCTTTGCAGACGCTGCCCGACTTACTGAGTACCTCCAGCATGTTGTTTTTATTGCATTTTCACACTTACGTTTCTCCAGCAATGTATGCCTCAATGCCTTGGCCAGCAGCACACGGACATTCGGGACTGGATCGGTGGCTAAACCCAGCAAACTGGGAAGAAGATGTTCCACAAACTGATTGACTGGCATACATTCTTCCTCCACAATTGCCTGTGCAGAAACAGAAGAAGTTGTTTTTTCATTTAGTGCTGTTTACCTTTCTTTAAATGTTGGTGGTTTTTATTTGAAGGGTGCCAACTCGTAAAATATTACTGCCGAGAGATTCACAATGATTAGGTGTGCAATTTAAAATCAATTTGATCTAAAGTTGAGATTATGACCAGCTCTGGGTCCAATAAGCGAGTTCGGTATATCAACTGCACATGCCCAGGTCATAGGTCATTCGCGATAAACATTCTCGCCAGCTGAACTGCTACATGTACACAGACCTGCGTTTCATCCGTATTTTCCAGTTTTGCTTCTTCGAGGCACGAAAATACTTTCAAAACTATTAATGATGTATTTATGGTTCATTTGTACAAAGCTACGATGATTCTGTTGGTTTTATAGCTTTATGCTTCGGAGCGTATAACTGCTATACCAGTGTCTCAAACTAACTGCTATGTTCAGTGGACACTGGTATAACAGTTATACGCTCATTGCAATTGTTGGTGTGCCTGGCAAGAACTTCGGCAAACAAACATTTACAGTTTCCTGTGATATATTTGGATTTGTTCACTCCTTGCGGTATAGTAATGTAACTTGATCAATGGCAGTATGTAGGACATCAGCAGTAAGTGCGGTTATCATTCATGTCGCTTTGTGTTTTAGTTTTTTAACTCAGCTAAAAGTAAACAAACTGTTGAAACAGACTCTCATTCTCGCTACTGCTGTTGCAGTGTCAACCTTTGTGGGTCCATCTTTTACATGCTGCTGGAAATTAAATCTCGCCTCGCACTCCTCCACTCTCTCTCACTCCTCACGAACAGCCACCCGCTACAATAGGCGGAATGGTCGTTTCTTTCGTTAACCCTGCTCACAGTCTCTGATGGGGCCGGTTTCACAGACTTATCCGTGACCGGTCGAGTTTAACCAGGGCGCTGGGAACTCGGCATCTGATGGAGACGAGGAGGGTTCCAGAGGGAAGGGAGGGACAAGTTAGAATCCGACAGCAGAGTGGCTCTGTTAATGGATTCATTCCACAGTGCGTTCAGTAAAGAACACATGCCGGTAAATCCACGGCCAGTGGTTCAGGAGATCGATCCAATTATTGACCAACAGGCGGTGGAATCCGTCTGTGAGAGACTCCACAGTGAGACGTGTCCACAGGAGCGGGTGTTCACTCTGATCAATAACACAGGCACAGTGAACTTCACAATGTAAAACCATCCCAGTCAAAACTGTCCCAGAGAGCCCGAGCACTGGGATAACTCTGGGCAAGGTCCCACTGAAGGCAAGAACAACATTCTAGTCACAAAAAAAAAAATACGCCTGCGGGCCGAATGAGTTCAGGTTACAGGCCGGATCCAGCCCCTGAGCCATAGGTTGCCGACCCCTGCCTTAATGTACATTCACACCGCCTGTTGGTAAAGCATCAGCCCAGAATACACTAATACAGTCACTGCCTGCCTCAGATTAAATCTATTTTTACACATAAATTATGAATAAAGATAAGAAAATACACAAGTAATATTTTCTTATTCCAGTAGCAAACACATTAAGGATTAAATGAAAAGAATAAATTATTTAATTTTTTGAATATCTCATAATTGCAGATGAATTAACTGAACTAGAATTGGGACTGTGTGAGTAGTGTGTGAACAGCAGAACAAGAAAGGAAGCTATTGAGTTGACAGAATTCTAGATTCATTCATTGGCAGAATAGTTATACACCATTATACACAGTTTATACAGGGCTGCCTTTGTTTTTTTCCCCCGAATGACCTTTGACAAATCCCATGATTCCTTGCGTTTATCGGAATACCAAACCAGTATATTACACCACTTGTGAAATTCAGCTGCGAATTACCATTGCAAACCTGATGATTACAGGGTCAAAGATGCATAGTACATAGGAGCAGAATTAGGCCGTACAGTCCATCAATTCTACCCCTCTATTCAATCATGGCTGATTTACCTTCCCCCTCACCCCCATTCTCCTGCCTTCGACACTCTTACTAATCAAGAACTGTCAATCTCTGTTTTAAAAATACTCAGTAGCTTGGCCTCCAGGGGTGTCTGTGGCAATGAATTCCACAGATCCAACACCCTCTTGACTAAAGACATTTCTCCTTATCTCCTTTTATTAAAAGATACATCCTTTTATTCTGAGATTGTGCTCGCTGGTCCTAGACTCTCCCAAAAGTGCAAACTTTCTCTCCACATCCACTCTATCCAGGCTTTCACTCTTCGGTAAGTCTCAATGAGGTCCCCTTTATCCATCTAAACTACAGCAAGTACAGGCCCATAGCCATCAAAAGTTCATTATATATTACTCTGGTGATGACATAATTCCCCATCCAATGTTCCTATTGGGGCATTAACAGGAAACCGGGACTATATTGTGTAATAAGGAACAGCAGATGCTGGTTTAAACCGAAGATAGACACAAAATGCTGGAGTAACTCAGCGGGACAGACAGCTTCTCTGGAGAGAAGGAATGGGTGATGTTTTGGGTTGAGACCCTTCTTCATACTTGTTAGGGAAAAGGGAAACAAGAGATATAGACGGTGATGTGGAGAGATAAAAAGCAACGAATGAAATATATGTAAAAAAGTAAAGTTGATAAAGGAAACAGGCTGTTTGTGGGGTGAAAATTAGAAGCTAGTGAGACTTGAGTAGGGGAAGGATAGAGAGAGGGAATGCCGGGGCTATCTAAAGTGAGAGAAATCAATATTCATACCACTGGGCTATAAGCTGCCCAAATGAAATATGAGATGGAGTACCTACAATTTGCATTTAGCCTCACTGACAATTGAGGAGACAGAGGACAGATAGGTCTGTGTAGGAATGGGAAGGAGAATTCAAGTGTCCAGCAACCGGGAGATCAGGTTGGTTGACGTGGGCTGAGCAAATGATCGCCCAGTCTGTGTTTGGTCACGCCGATGTATAAGAATACACATCTTGAACAACGGATACAGTAGATGAGGTTGGAGGAGGTGCAAGTGAACCTCTGCCTAACATGAAAGGACTGTCAGGGTCCCTGGACAGAGTCGATGGGGGCGCTGTGAGTCGGCTGCCCTGCCAGCAGTGTGTTCGTTACCTCTACTTTTCTTTTTTTTTTTTGGTGTGTCTAGTATTGGTTTGGGTGTCTCTCGGTGTGTCTTGTGTGGGGGGTGATGGGGAGGGGAAAGGGGAGAACTGTTTTCGGTCACCTCCTCCACAGAGGCGACTTTTTCCACGGCGCCTCCTCGCGTCCTAACAGCATGGATTGGAGCGGTCTTTCCCGGAGTCGGGCCTGGAGCATCGGCAGCGGGCGCAGCGTGGACTTTCCATCGCGGAGCTGGTGAACCCGTGCTGGGCGGGGGTTGCCAGAGAGGAGTGCTCCGATCGCTAGCCTGGTGACTTTGGCATCATGGGACTGTGGTCTGCGGAGCTTTTAGCCGCGGGCGTGGTGTGGATTTCCATCCGGATCCTGGGATCTCTTGCCGGGGATCGCCGGAGAAGAGCTCCAACCGCCAGCCTGCGGCCTATAACATCCAGAAGCTGCAGTCTCCGGTAGGAAAGTGCCAATTCGGGACCTCCATGCCGTGGAGTGTGTTCGTCCATCCCGACGTCGGAGTTTCAATCATACCGACGAGAGGTCCTGCACATCAGGCTGTCCGTAGCGGCGACTACGGAGGGTTTATGGCCCCGACCACAGGTAAACAAGGAGGACTGGCTGACCTTCGTTGCCTTCCACCACAGTGAAGAATGTAGTGGTGGATTTTTTGCGTTAAATTATATTGTGCGTTGTGTGTTCTTTTTAAGTGTATCGCTGCTGGCAAATTCATTTCACTGCACCTTTGGGTGCATGTGACGTATAGAATTGACTTTGATAAATTGACTTTGGAGTAGATATAACGACAGGTGTTGCATCTTCTGCGGTTGCTGGGGAAGGTTCCTGGGAAGGGGGTGGTTTGGGTGGGAAGGATTGAGTTAACCAGGAAGTTGCAGGGGGAACAGTCTCTGAGGAAGGCGGAAAGGGATGGAGATGGTAAAATGTGGCCAGCGGTGGGATGTTGGAGGTGGCGGAAGTTTTGGAGGATTATGTGTTGTAGGGGGTAGAAGGTAAGGACTACGGGGACTATGTCTCTGTTGTGACTAGGAGGAGCGGGAGCAAGGGCGGAGCTGCAGGGTACCGAGGAGACATGAATGAGGGTGTTATCTATGATGGAGGAGGAGAACCCCCGTTCCCTAAAGAATGAGGACATCCTGGATGTTCTAGTATGGAACACCTCATCTTGGGCGCAGCTGCGGCATAGACAGAGGAATTAGGAGTAGGGGATAGAGTCTTTGTGGAGTGACAGCGCTTGGCACCTGCGGCTCGCCTGCAGTCCGTCTGTTCTTTTTTTTTTTTTGTTTTCTTGTCCTGTTTTAGCTTGTTAATTTGAGTTGCTAGGTTGTGTGTGTGTGTGTGTGTGTGTGTGTGTGTGTGTGTGTGTGTGTGTGTGTGTGTGTGTGTGTGTGTGTGTGTGTGTGTGTGTGTGTGTGTGTGGGGAAACGTGTTTTAGTCTCTTCTTTTAGGGGGACACGACTTTTCTTGTCATATCCCCCGTCTCCGTCTGCGCCGAGGCCTAATGGCGGAGCTGGCAGCCTCCAACTGCGACCGACCTTGAGTTAGAGGCAGAGCCAGCCAGGACTTACCAGCACAAGGCTGGCCAACTTCGGGGCTGTGGCAGGTTCAGGCATTCCGGCGGCCCGACTCGGGGCTGAGGCGGCTTTCCGGTGGCGGCGACAGCGACCTGACTTCGGAGGCCCGGCCGCGGGCCCAGTGGACGTCATCATCGGGAGCTCACAGGTCACAGGTTGGTGACCTGTCTTTCCTGAGCTCCCGCGGCAACAGCTTCGTCCGCTGAACTGGAGGGCAGCAGCTTCGACAGCTTCGACCGCCCCGGGCTGCGGAGTTGAACCGGCCCGTTCGTGGAGCTCGGTTCAGCCGCGGGACTTACTTACCATCACCCGGTGGGGTCACAACTTCGGAGGCCTGGATCGCCTCAGCGCAGAGGAAGAACAAGAAGGGAAGAGACAAAGACTTAAGATTTTTGCCTCCCATCACAGTGAGGAGGTGTCTGGTGAACTCACTGTGGTGGATGTTAAATTTGTGTTTATTGTGTGTTTTGTTATTTTATTATATGTATGACCGCAAGGCAACAAAATTTCGTTCAGACCGAAAGGTCTGAATGACAATAAAGTTTCCATGATCCATGAATCAGGGTGGGAAGAAGTGTGGTCAAGATAGTTGTGGGAGTCAGTGGGTTTGTAATAGACGTCAGTCAATAGTCTATTTCTTGTGATAGAGACTGTGAGATCAAGAAAGGGGTGGGAGGTGTCGGAGATGGCCCAAGTAAATTTGAGTGCAGGATGTAAATTGGTGGTGAAGTTGATGATGTCCATGAGTTCTACGTGGGTGCAGGAGGTAGCATCGATGCAATCAATGTAACGGAGATAGAGTTCGGGCAACATACCCTACAAAGAGGTGGCACCACCAGCAGTGGCTGCCTCGCCAACAGTCTGTCTGTCATAGAAACACAGAAAATATGTGGAGGAGGAGGCCGTTTGGCCCTTCGAGCCAGCACCGCCATTCATCGTGATCATGGCTGATCGTCCCCTATCAATAACCCGTGCCTGCCTTCTCCTCATATCCCTTGACTCCACTAGCCCCTAGAGCTCTATCTAACTCTTTTAAATCCATCCAGTGATTCGGCCTCCACTGCCCTCTGTGGCAGGGAATTCCATAAATTCACATCTCTCTGGGTGAAAAAGTTTTTTTCTCACCTCAGTCTTAAATGACCTCCCCTTTATTCTAAGAAGGGATCCTTTCTTCTTTTTGTTATTTTTAGTATGTTAAAAAGTATGTTTTAGTGTTCCTTGGTTTGTTTTATGTGGGGGTGGGGGGGAAACTGTTTTTCACTCTCTTACCTTGACGGAGATGCGATTGTTTTTCCATATCGTATCTCCGTCCCACTGCGGCCTAACATCGTGGAGTTGACGGCCTTTCCTGGAGAGCGACCCGGCGCTCCAAGCCGCGGGAGTGTGCGGGACTTTAACATCGCGGGGCTTCCGATCCCTTTGCCGGGGATCGAAGCTCCAACCGCGGGGCCTGCGGACTTTGACATTGTGAAGCCTGTGGTCTCTGGTAAGAAGAGGCCGACTCGGGAGCTCTGTGCCGCGGAGAGAGTTTCAATTGCATCGGCGCGGGAGTTTCGATCATCCCGACGGGGCTTCGATCGTCCGCTGCTGGGGCATTGATCGCCCTGACTGCAGATGGTTGGACTGCCCCGACCGCGTGAGAACAGAGAGAAAGAAGATTGAACTTTATTGCCTTCCATCACAGTGAGGAATGTGGAATCCACTGTGATGGATGTTTATGTTAAATTTTATGTGGTTGTGTGTCTTGTTAGCTTTTCACTTAGTATGGCTGTATGGTAACTCAAATTTCTCTGTTCCTTAATTGATGCATATGACAATAAACTGACCTCGAAACCTTGAAAGCGGCAGGCATAGCTGGGGCCCATGGCTACACCTTGGACTTGGAGGAAGTGGGAGGAGTCCAAGGAGAGGTTGTTGAGGGCGAGGACCAGCTCCGCAAGGCGGAGTAGAGTGTTAGTAGAGGGGAATTGGAAGGTTCTGCGGTCGAGGAAGAAACGGAGTGCTTTAAGGCCTTCCTGGGTGGTTGGAGGTGTAGAGTGACTGAACAAGACTATATTGTCTTTGAGGTCCTACTGTTGGTTTTGGAAAATCAGAGCTAGCTTGGGTGGGAAGTCAGCAAGTAAGAAATAAATTTCCCCAAGTCCCTGGGCCAGCCGACACCTCTCCCACAGAACCACATTTTCCCCACCACCGCCCCAAATGCATGGTCTTTGGGCCTCCTCAACTACCCCTCCCTCCCTTCATATCTTTACCACACCTTCCCAAACGTCCCAGCCCCCATGCTATTATTCTATGACCCCTGTAGACCCCACTGGAGTCCGCAACCTTCTCTGGAAGTGTGCTATCCTGCACAATCTTTACTCTGCCACCCTGAACCCTGTGTTCATACCTCCACTGGTTAGTCTGTGGATTTATGCCATGATTCCAAGTGAATTTTGATGTGGTGGAACAGCACGGAAAATGGTCATGGATACACATATCTATGCCATGGTAAAGCCTTGGACTTTCTTGGCGTGCAAATCAAATGTGCCACACAAGCCCCACCAGCTGAAGGGACAGGGAGTGGGGAACAAACATGAACCATGTATAAACTGCTTTCAAATCACATCCTCCCCTTTGGCCCATCATAAAAGGAGCCACCTTAAGACAAGAAATTATTTGCTCACTCACTTACCTGGCAGATGAAAGCAAAAGCCTGCCGCCCAGTCCACTTGGCGCAGTGGCAGAACCGAAAAGTGAGTTCATTCATAAAGTTCACAGCCAATGAGTCTGTGGCAGATGCATAGAACTTCCTTAGGATCTCGACCACCTGTTGGTATACAACAACACAGACCCATTAGCAAACATGAGCAGTGTGAAAATGAGCAGCTTCTCCTAAATATTTGAATTTGTCCATTGATCACAGCAGGCCATCACAGTGGAGCCCCAGTATCACGTCACTGTTTCTCACCCTCAGCCTTTCAATCCCAAATTGGCTCAAATGGCTGCTCTTTCTTAAGTCCCTTTGTCCTGACTTGTTAAGGTTTCATTATTCAAGTCTACAATGCTAAGCCCTAGAAACTTTGACTTCCAGTTTCTCGAAACAGTAACAAGCTACAACATTTTCCCTTTTGTAGCTAGAAGCCCGTAGGTCTTTCATGCATAATTTACAATGCATACGCATAAGTCCTCACATTTCATAAAGATCGTCATAAGATCATGTGATAAGAGTAGAATTAGGCCATTCGGCCCATCGTCTAATCTGCCATTCATTCATGGCTGATCTATCTCTCCCTCCTAACCCCATTCTCCTGCCTTCTCCCCATAACCTCTGACACCCATGCTAATCAATAATCTATCTCGGCCTTAAGTATATCCACTGACTTGGCCTCCACAGCCTTCTGTGGCAAAGAATTCCACAGATTCACCACCTTCTGAAATTCCTCCTCATCTCCTTCTGAAAAGAAGGTCCTTTAACTCTGAGGCTACACCTCTCATCCTGGTCTCTCCCATGTAAAGATCAGCTACACAGCATCAGCAGTTGTTGAATGCCAAGTGTTCACACTGATGATGCCACAATCTGAATACTGGAGATACAGCACCCAACCCAACCCATCCAAGATGCCTCATCGAAGCTGGAGTCATTCGCCAATGCCCCATCTATATCCTTTCCTATCCATGCATCCGAGCAAATATTGTTATTTTACCTGGATCAACTACTTCCTCTCACAGCTCTTTCTAGATACACACCACCTGCTGAGTGAACAAGTTTCCCCTCGGGTTCATGTTAAATCTTTCCTCCTCACTTTAACCTCTGCCTTTCAGATCTAGATTTTCTTACTATGTGGAAAAATATTCTGTGTTGTTCATCCTGTAGATTCTCCTCATACACCTCTGCAACCCTCAGCTTCTTGCGCTGCAAGAAATAAAGTCCCAGCCTGTCCAACCTCTCCCTGTACGTCAAGTCCTTCCTCAACCTGTCTATCTGCGATGCCACTATCAGCAAACTATATACTTGTATATCCTTGTATAACCCCCTGCTCTATTACACTCTCAGGGCCCTACCATGATACAGAAGGCTGTGAAGGCCAAGTCAGTGGATATTTTTAAGGCACAGATGGACAAATTCTTGAATAGAATAGGTGTCAAGGGTTACGGGGAGAAGGCAGGAAAATGGGATTAGGAGGCAGAGATCAGCCATGAATGACTCGATGGGCCGAATGGCCGAACTCCACTCCAAGAACTTGTGAACTTGAGAATATTCACAGTAAAAGCCCTGCCCTGATCTGACAAAATGCAACACCTCATATCTGAATTAAACTCCATTTGCCATTTCTCAGACCATGCGCCCAGCTGATCAAGATCAGACTGTAATTTCATTTCGGAGTCACGTGAGTGACTTCGTGAAGAACCCGCCAGCACGCATGCGCGACATATCGTCGCTCGCATTTGCAGTCGACGGCTGGAGGAGGAGCGCGGCTCACCACCAGCCCTCATAAGGACCAACTCAGGTAAGTATAATCAACCTTGAGCTGGTTGGTTTGTCTGTTAGTAATTTTTTCCTACAGAGAAACATGGACAGAAGAAGTAAGGGCCGCAGGACGTCCGGAAGGATCTGCAGGCCACCAAGCCCGGAGCTCCCTTCTACAGCGCCCGCTGGAAGGACCGGGAAAAAGGCGCGCAAATCGGGGAGCCCTGTAATCACAGGACCCGAATCACCGGCACAGCTGAGCTCTAGCGGGGTTCCCGCAGGGCAAGAAGTCGGAATAGCGCCGGAGCAGGTGGACCCTGACTCCATTTCCCTCTCGCCAACTGGATCATTGGCAGAGGCGAGCAAAAAGGGTTTACGTGCTGCTGCACGACCCTTCTCCCTGAGCCCTCATAGTAGGGCCAGGGATAGAGCTCGAGAACCTAGCCCTTTTCGGGCAGAGGGTTCACCAGGTGCCGCTAGATTGCGGCCTGGTGTAGCAGCGAGACCCGAGTCCACTGGCAGACCAAGGAGGGCCAGTAGAGACTCACCACCTAGTCGGACCAGGAAGAGTCACACAGGTGGAGGCTCGCCACGGTCACCGCTTCCCCCGCGGGGGGATGGACGGGACCGTACGCCGTCTGGGTCCAGAAAAAGGACAGTCGGCAAGCCCGCGCGGATGTCGGGTCACCACGCCGAGGCGTCGGGTGCCGACTTATCACCGCATATGCCCACGGAGGCAGCCGGATGCAGCTCAGCCAAAAGGAGGCGTATGAGCAGATCTGCGCGGGAGTCGTTCAGTATCACTGAGGCGGCTGGAAGCGACTTACCGTCACGGCACCGACATTACCTCGACGAGGTACGGGCCGATGATAGGAGCCTCAGAAGTTCCTTCGGGCATGAGGACTCTAATCGCCCATTCATGCATGATGAAGGGCGCATAGACCGGATGGAGAGGATAATGGAACAACTCCTGCTTAATCAAAGACAGGAAGCCCACAGTTCCAGGGGACTTATGGACATATCCCCATCATCTATGGGCAGCATGAGGCCAGAAGAGGAGGAAATTTTGGTACATGCCCCAGTTGCACCTGAAGTTCCCCAGGAAGAGCTCCTGGACGTGGCAGCCAAGTTTGGATTACCCGTTTCATCGGGCCAACCCCTCGATACCAAGCTGGCTGCTACCATTGATTTCCTCACGAATCATCAACTACAGGAGGAGGTCCTTGCAAAGGCCATGGATAGACACAAGGCGCCGGGCAATTGTAATTCACTCAATGTGCCTACAGTCAACATGCCGATCTGGGGCAATATCAGCCCGGGCATTCGCACTCAGGAAGTAAAATTACAGAGGATCCTGAAGTTGCTCACATCTGGGATTACTGCGTTTGCAAGGTCGGTGGATGGAGTGGACTTGAGCATCGATCAGGAGGATGCACTGGCTCTACTTTGCAACACGCAATACGAAATTAATGCTTTTAGGAAAAGTATTATCAAGCCGACATTAAACCCCAAATTTGCGGGGTTATGTAGAGCACCTCCAACACCACCACCCAGACAGCTATTCGGTGAAGACCTCCCGAAGCAGGTCAAAGACCTAGATGATCATGCCAAAACAGTGGGTCTGATGAGGTCACACCCCGTGACCAGACAGACGGCCAAGAAAATACCATATTTCAGGCCACGAGGTCCCACCGATAGGCCAGCAAGGACCTACGTTCCAGCGCCTCCTATGTACCAACAGCCTCAACAGCCCAGGCCTTTTTTAGGGCAGGGCCCTCAACGGCCAGCATGGAAAATGCGGTTTCCGTATTTCCAGCGCAACCCAGCACCTCCACGTCCCACCAAAAACGTCAGGGACCGCCGATAACCATGAAGGTAAGGGCGTCTGGTTTTCATACACTGGCATGTCTAACCTCACATGTTGGGGGTAGGTTGCGGGGGTTTAAGGAGGCATGGGGAAACCATCACCTCAGATGAGTTTATTCTACAAAGTATTCAGGGTTATGAGATCGAGTTTACTAATGGCCAAATTCCTCCACCTCAGCATATGCCGAATCGCAGATTTGCACTTTCCAAGAAGGAAACAGCAGTAGGCTATGCTGAAATCTTAAGACTCCTGGAAAAAGGTGTAATAGAAAGAACTACACATGAGCCGGTTGAGTTTGTATCCAATATATTTACTAAAACCAAAAAAGATGGTGGATGTTGGGTCATTATAGATCTAACCCATTTGAATACTTTTGTACAATACACCCATTTCAAAATGGACACGTTTGAAACAGCCAAATCTTTGATTTCTGAGGGCTGCTTCATGGCATGCATTGACTTAAAAGATGCATACTATTCAGTATCCGTTCAGAAACATCACAGGAAGTTCTTGAAATTCATCTGGATGGATCAACTTTGGCAATATAAAGCTTTGCCCAATGGGCTTACCACAGCCCCTAGACTATTTACCAAATTACTCAAGCCAGTGTTAGCCACACTGAGGAGGGCAAATCACACGGTCATGGCTTATCTAGATGATATCCTCATTATTGGGCATACATTTGAATCAGCAAATTTGGCAGTTTCAGCCACTGTGGATATATTCCAAAAAATGGGATTTATTATCCATCCAGATAAATCAAAGTTCTGTCCTTCACAGATCATGGACTATCTGGGGTTCACCATAGATTCCAATCACATGATTGCCACCATACCAACTAACAAGGTTGGGGATGTCATCCAAACATGCAAAAACCTGGTCTGCGTCAGTATGCCATCAATTAGACAAACTGCTACGGTAATTGGAAAAATCGTAGCAGTTTTTCCAGCTGCTCAATTCGGACCTTTACATTATCAAAATTTACAAAGATCCAAAATTTCAGCATTAAAATTGAATGCTGGACATTTTGATAGACCTATGCAGCTGCCACTCAAGGCAAAAATTGAGTTACAATGGTGGATTGATAATATCCATAACTCATTTAAACCCATCATTGTGCCTCGTCCGATGGTATACTTACAAACAGACGCAAGCTCCCATGGCTGGGGAGCTACGGACAACAACACAAGTTGTGGGGGCAGATGGGACTCACTAGAATCTACCCTTTTGTTAGCACAAGGGACAAATTATTTGGAGATGCTTGGGGCATTCCACGGACTTAGAGCTTATTGTTCAAACTTTACTGACACTCATGTCCGTCTCCAAATAGACAACACCACTGCGGTGGCATATCTAAATCATATGGGTGGTACCAGGTCAATTTCATGTGATGAATTGGCTAATACAATTTGGCTCTGGTGTATTCAAAGGAATATTTGGATTTCAGCTACCTATTTACCAGGTAAGCTCAACATAGTGGCGGACACCAGGTCACGGAAATTCAATGATAACATCGAGTGGATGTTGAATTCCCAAATATTCAAACAAATTACAGCCAAATTTGGTAAGCCGGATATTGACCTTTTTGCGTCACGGTTAAACCATCAGGTACCAACATATGTATCATGGGAACCAGATCCTGGGGCAATAGCGATGGACGCTTTCTCGCTAGACTGGGGGAAATGGTTTTTCTATGCATTTCCCCCATTTTGCCTCATCAGTCGGGTATTGCGGAAAATCCAGCTAGATGCTGCTAATGGCATCCTTATCATACCCGACTGGCCTACTCAGTCATGGTATCCGGTGGTCCTTGGGATGATCAGTCAACCATGGGTCCTCTTGGAGGGTTGCCCAATATTGGTGACGAACCCCGTTACAGGGGAACCACATCCCTGCCATAGTCATTTGGATTTATTGGCTTGCAGGATTTGAACAGGCCATTACTGCAGTATGGCCTATCATCAAGGACCATGGACACCATAGGAGCATCATGCAGGGAGTCCACAAGACGGCAATATTTATCGCACATCAGGAAATGGGAAACCTACTGCGGCCGCTTGGACATTGCATATGACTCCGTGTCAATCACAGATGTGCTGGAGTTCCTTGCGGGGTTACATCATGACGAACACCTCAGCTATAGTGCCATCAACAGCGCCAGGAGCGCACTATCATACTACCTCAATTTGGAGGTAGGATCCAATAAGTTGGTGTCCAAACTGATGCGGGGAATATTTAATTCCAATCCGCCTAGACCACGTTACAACGTTACCTGGGATATTGGGAATGTACTGACCCTGCTCAGGACGTGGTCGCCCATGATTGGGCTTGAATTGGACAGACTCACCCTGAAGTTGGTGATGTTATTGGCACTTACTTCGGCACAAAGGGTACAGACTCTTCATAAGATCAAGATTGAGAGAATGATCTCTACCCCAGAAAAGGTTATTTTCTTTATTGATGAATTGCTTAAACAGCACAGGCCTGGGTTTACAGGTCTGCAGCTGGTGTTTCCAGCATACCCCGCTGATGCCAGGCTATGTTTAGCCACCCACATCCGCCACTATATTAAAGTGACGCGGAAATTAAGGGGAATGGAGCAATACTTGCTAATCAGCCATAAGAGACCTCACCATAAAGTGACGGTACAGACTATCTCCAGATGGCTCAGAATCGTTTTGAACGAAGCAGGTATAGATACTAATGTATTTAAATCCCATTCCACCAGGGCTGCATCTACGTCGGCGGCAAAGGTCATGGAGGTGCCCATGGACCATATTCTAGCCGCAGCGGGATGGGCCAGTGAAGCCACCTTTCAACGGTTTTATAATAAACCTATTACCGCTCCTGGAATGTTTGCAGAAGCTGTACTGAATGCAGGCCGAGGTCATTCGGCTGTTCCCCTTTGAGGGGTTTTTTCTTTTGTTATTATTAATAAATATTATTATTTTTCAGAACTAGCAGTCTGAAAATTTTTGATACTCCTGTCCATCCTTATCGTGGCGTGTGTGATAGCATGGACGTTGTCCAGGGCGTGTAATCACAGAGCTTTGAAGTCTTCACGAAGTCACTCACGTGACTCCGAAATGAAATAGTAAGATTAAACGAGAACTTACCAGTTTGAAGTTTGATCTTTATTTTATGAGGAGTTGCGATGAGGGATTTCGTGCCCTCCGCTCCCAACCCTCGATCATAAAGTCAACTGGTAACTAGAGTCTCTTCAATCTTACTATCACAAGTCATTTCCTTTGGTTTGTTGGTTCTGTGATTCCACACCGCTGCTTTGAAGAGATGTCGCGCATGCGTGCTGGCGGGTTCTTCACGAAATCCCTCATCGCAACTCCTCATAAAATAAAGATCAAACTTCAAACTGGTAAGTTCTCGTTTAATCTTACTATTCTTGATGACTATCTTCACAGTCTATGATATTTTAGCGTAGTTGCAAACTTATGGCAGACCTTTTACATTCTCATCTAAATCGCAGATCTAGATGACAAACAGCAATGGGCATAGCACCAAATGAGGCACACAACTAAACATAGACTTCCAATTCAAAAATGAATCTTCCACCACCACCTTCAGCTTCCTTTCGTAAAGCCAATTCTGCATCCAATTAGCTAGCTCTCCCTAGAACCCATGGGATTTAATCTTCCAGAGTAGCCTGCAATCCATATAGATTACATTTATAGCCCTGCCCACTCCAACCTTCTTGGTTACTTCTTCAAAAGACAATCACATTCATGAGACATGATCTCTCATGCAATAAACTGTGCTGCTAATCAACCCTTCCTCTCCTAATGCATGTATACCTTATCACTCAGAATCTTCTCCAGTAACTTTCCTCCCACTGATATCAGGCTGACGGGTCTATCATTCCCACGTTTTCCCTTTGCAGCCTTTTTTACATAGAAGAACAACATTAGTCACCCTCCAGCAGTCTAATGATGATTCATAGATCTCAGTCAGGACTCTTGCAATTTCTTCTCCAATTCCCCAGTGTTCTTAGATATATCTGATCAGGCCTGGGAGATTTATCTATCTTCATATGTTTAGTTTAGTTTAGAGATACAGAAGAGAAACAGGCCCTTCGGCCCAACGAGTCCTTGCCAACCAATCCATGTAGCCGTACTACTGTCAGAGTGTTTACATCAACTTGAATAAATCTTATCTTAGAACTTGCACAGAAGTGCTACCTTTCAGTGCACTCCCTTAACTTTGTGACAGATAGAAGAAACTGCCAAAGCCTGGTTCACGTGTCCATTTCTCATTCCTGATATACTGGAGAGGAAGTCAATCGAGAAGGTTCCCTGCAGTGATCCCAACCACAGAAGATAAACTCACAGTTTCAGCCCCAAATCCCAAGAGGATATTAATGAGAGCCATACATAATTGAAATGTGTTAGAACAATAACTTGAGACAGTAATGCTCGTCTTATTCTCACCAGCTTGAAGGAAATCCATCGAACTTCAGCAACCTTATCAGAACAAAGTGACAGAGCGATGTGTCGTAAATAGTCATGGACATCATTGGGATTGTAAAGCTCCAACAGCAAAATTACTTGTCTGAAAATGATCAAGGCCACATTAGTTTGGTTTTAAATTGGACAAGTTTCCGTTTAACACATTCTGCCCACAGATGTCATTTTTAAAACAACTGCCATGGTACAGGTCCACTAACTCCGACTCCTTTAGATCATTTACATCATACAAAACCTTTTGTAAACTGTCATCATCTTGTGTAATTGGTCCTTTATTACCCAGGGATAAATATATGCACCTGGTTGTACCTCAAAAATAGGCAATTAAATTCTAACAATATTAATAAGTCACATGGCCAGCCCACACTCAGTGTTGGACATCATAGCTTGCACCATGACCAGCAAAGACATGCTGTTTCCCATATTTTTGGGAATATTAACTATTTTAAATAAATATTAATTGTATATTAATTACAGTGCTTTATAAATTATCATTCAAATGTTCTATAACATAAAATAAATGACTAAACTAAAACATACAGATACGCTGTTTACCTCACATGGCACTTTAGATTTATGTATCTATAATGGTCCCGTATCTCATAATCAGTGAGTCACAGAAAGATACAGCACAAAAAGAGTCTCTCTGACGCACAGAGTCCACATTAACCGTCAACCGCCGACTTATACATAACCTGTATTAGTCTCATTCTCCCTACATTCTATCAACTCCCCAGATTCTACCTCTCACCTACACTCTAGCAGTCATTTATAGTGGCCAAATAACCTACCAAGCTGCCCATCTTTGGGATGTGGGAGGAAATCAAAGCACATGGAGGGAAACCCATGCAGTCACAGTGTTAATGTGCAAACTCCATACAGTCAGCACCCAAGGTCAGGATTAAACCTGGGTCTCTGGGGCTGAAGGAGCAGTTTGGATAGCTGTGTCACTGTGCCTCCCAATGTAATATGTATGATGTCAGCCAATACAATACACTGCAACATATAGACGGCAGTACAGTGGCATAACTGGTACAGTTAATGACTCACAGCGCCAGAGCCTCGGGTTTGATCCCGACCTTGGGCTATGTCTGTGTAGAATTTGCACATTCTCCCTGTGACTGCATGGGTTTCCTCCCACATCCCAATACACATGGGAGTTCTCAGGTTAATTTGCGTGTGGAATTTTTTCCCCAGTGTGTGTAGGAAGTGAAAGTGAAAGTTGGATAACATACAACTGTTTCCATGCCACGTCTTTCAATTCATCAATATCTTTGATTACTTCTCCCATTTGCCTAATTTATCTATAAATGTTTATCGAGAATTTGCTGGGAACACTAACCTCTACATGTACTTACAACAGCTTCACAGTCTCCTGCATACTAGGCTTCACCAGCTTTCTGACTGAATTTTTGCCTATTTCACTTTGTGGCCACATGACTCCTTTGTAGGCCTCTTAACCGACAAATATTCTGATGCATCCTCTCCATTCCTTCAACAAGCCCCAAATGTCCCTTCAGCAGTTTAAACACTGCAGTGCCGATGCATCAAACCTGGTATGTGATGAATATGTACCATACCAATGTGCCATGTGAGCAGAGACACAAAATGTTGGAGTAACTCAGACCTTGTGTGTATTCTGAGAATTATAGAGGTCTGAAGTGGATCGGTCAAAGAAGAATGGATTCCTGGAGGTCACCGCACCAAACAAAAGCTGCTTAGATTTCCATTTGCTTACAGTCTAACTAGTGAACGATGTGTCTTTATTGTTGGACTGTGACCATGACCAACAATGAAGCAATTTGCTGGAATATTGTAATTAACATTTTATAACTGAGCTCACTAACATTTGGAACATCAGTGTCATCAGTTTGAGAAGACAAACTTATACCTCACATTCCCCCCATAAACTGAAGCTGGCCAACTAATTTAATGTCACTTGCACCTCTTCCAATCTCATCTACTGTATCCGCTGTTCCAGGTCTGGACTCCTATATCCTTGCTTTCCCTCTCTCCATCCCTCCCCCATCCTAGTTCACCAACCACTCTGACTGTCTTCCTGATTAAATTTTATCTTTGTATGCTTCCTGGTCACCTTCCCCTAGCTAACAATGATCTATATTTTCCTTGACCATCATCCCCTTTGATGTCTCATTTTCACACCTTACCCTTCCAACGGGCCGCGCGGCCAGAAGGCTTCTCGACGGGCTGCGGCTGTGGACTGGGAACGCAGCCGGAGGCCTTTATTGAGGCACCGCGGTCTCGATGCCTCCTGGATCGCTGCATAAAGCCTGGGTCGGGGCCTTGTGGGTATAAGCCTGGGTCGGCACCACGGAGGTGTGAAGTGGAGCGTCCACACAGGTGAGGCCTCGCGATGATGGGGCCTCGGCGGTGGTGAAGAGAGCTTGGAGGACGGCCGTGAGGGGAGAGGGGAAGAACAATGGACAATTGGGGGTGGGGGGTGGGGAGAGAACGGACGG
This sequence comes from Raja brachyura, assembly GCA_963514005.1. The sequence goes on along the minus strand of OY740802.1, from coordinate 38,487,944 downwards.
GCACAATGGACAATGGGGACACAGCATGGAGGAACTGCTGTGGTGGGAGGGGAGAAAAGGGGAGAGCCGGCATGCTTTGTAACTTTGTCAGCGCTGTAGGTGGCTGCTATTTGTATACATTGTGTAGGCAAGCAAAGAATATCACTGTGCCTAGTCACATGTGACAATAAAATATTCCTATTCCTATATCTGGGTCTCCCTCTCCCGACTCTGTCTGAAGAAGGGTCTTAACCCAAAACGTCAACCATTCCTTCTATCCAGAGATGCTGCCTGTCCCGTTGAGTTACTCCAGCATTTTGTGTCTATCCTCAGTGTAAACCAGCATCTGCAGTTCCTCCCTACATAATTCACACAGAAAAGCTCTCATTCTCATAAGACAGTTTCAAAAGAAAAGTTTCAGATCTTTACGTTGAGCAGAAAGCACAGAATACTTACTCTGCTAATTCGTATCGGAAACGCCAGTTCCTGCTGTTATCTGTTACCATGAACTCTTGGAGCTGGTACAAATACTCACGGCGCTTGTCCACGTGAAGCAGCTGTGAATAAGAATCAAGAGTCAAAATCAACAGAGGAATAAATCGGGCAGATGCACAGAATCTCTTGCCTAGACTAGGGGGAATTGACAAACAGACATAGGTTCATGGTGAAGGGTAAAAGATTTAATAGGAATCGGAGGTGTAACTCTTTCACACAAAGGGTGGTGGGTGTTTGGAACAAGCTGCCAGAAAAGGTAGTTGAGGCTGGGATTATCCCAGCATTTAAAAACAGATAGACAGGTACAGGGTCTCGACCCGAATCGTTGCTTATCTCCTTCGCTCCTTAGATGCTGCTGCACCCGCTGAGTTTCTCCATATTTTTGTGTACCCTAGACAGGTACATGGATAGGACAGGTTTGGTGGGATATGGACCAAATGCAGTCAGGCGGGACTAGGGTAGTTGGAACATGTTGGCCATTGGGGACAAGCTGGGCCTGTTTCCACACTGTATCACTCGAAGAGCGTTTATTGTCATATGTCCTGAAACATAACAATGACATTCTTACTTGCAGCAGCACCACAGACAACAAACACTAGGGAGGGCCAGATAAAAGCAGCTAGACAGCTTTCATTTATTCTTATTAAGTAGCCAATTGTCTCAAATTTCAGAAGCACGTCACCGTGTTCAAAGGACCACACTAAAAATGGCAAGATAATGTTCAAAGCAACTGAGGTTCACTGTGCATTAACCTACATCTGTGGCAAGATAAAGATCAACAACTGCACATACAGTAATTTCACTTATATTTAACATATTTAAGAAGGCACAATTGTGAAAATAATTCTTCAAAAACCTCAAAATGCCCAATCTAATGAAGCTTACTTTCAAGAAGTCGTATAGATGCTTCAGGACTCCAATTCGCACTTCATCCAGATCCTTCAGAAAGCCATTGAAAATTGGAAGCAGATCAGCAGCAGTGAGCTGATCGCCGAGGATGACAGCAAGTTCATGTATGGAAAAGGCCAGTGTTCGCCTGACTTTCCACTGTCAAAGGTGAACAAGACACATTGGAAAAGTAAACATATCATCTTTAAAATGCCCAATGCTTCAAATACAGTAATTGTGTACCTCTGTGCCGTTTGATGAACTCTGCTACCCACAAATTGACTGTTGTATGTTGTATATTACAGTTGTAAAGCTGATAAGAATAGGTTTACAAAATGCTGCTTTGTCGGTTTCGTTATCAAACGCAAATTGATTTCATTTATTTTCTTCAGCTCTTAGCCTTGGGTTATGACTAAAACAATGGATTCCGGTTCCTTACACAATTTTCTTTGCACTATCAAAGAGGGACCGTTTACGTCTACCCCCATCCCCCACCCACTCTCATTACTCCTACACAAATCGTTACCCCAGCCCAGTACTTCCATGCTACTCATGTAAATAAGAAACAAGTATTTCCCTTGTTCTTGTGTTATACATCATTAGTTCAAACGCAAGACAACTTGGGGCTGAAATACTTGCCTGCACATCGGATGCTAAAGTTTCATAAGTCGTCTTTAAACAATGCCAATTCTGCCTGCCAAGGGTTAGAGCCACACCTGGGAGGCTGTATGCGCAGTGCTTTGTAATTTCAGTGTCAACGGTTTGAGCTCGGGAGGGATCCGTCATTGATAGATACTGATCCAGCAACTGCTGTGGAATAACATCCTATAAGAGTGAAAGAGCATATTTTGCAAGTTAGCAACTGCAAAAAAAAAAAAAAATTATAAAGAGTCTCATAATTAAACTTATCAATGCAAAAGAGATAAGTCAAACTGAATGTTTAAGAAGGGAATGTAGATGCTGGAAAATCGAAGGTAGACAAAAATGCTGGAGTATCTCAGCGGGTGAGGCAGCATCTATGGAGCGAAGGAAATAGGCGACGTTTCGGGTTGAGACCCTTCTTCAGACTGTCGCCTATTTCTTTCGCTCCATATATGCTGCCTCACCCGCTGAGTTTCTCCAGCATTTTTGCCGAAATCAAACTGAAAGTGTTTTTGGTTGAAAATCCCATCACTGTGGCTCAACTGGACAAATACAGATCCCAACCCTGTGATATAGATACAAAATGGTGGAGTAACTCAGCGGGACAGGCAGCATCTCTGGAGGGCAGGAATGAGTGACGTTTTGGGTCGAAACCCTCTCAATCTGAAGGGCCTAGACGCAAAACGTCACCCATTTTTCTATATAGAGATGCTGCCTGACCCGCTGAGTTACTCCAACATTTTGTGTCTATCTTCGGTTTAAACCAGCATCTGCAGTTCCTTCCTACACATCCCAACCCTGTGAGTTGGAAGAGCATCATGGGGAAAGAGTGACAGTGCAGTGCTGTGCTGAATGCAAACCATATTCCCAAGCTCAGATCCGATTCTTTGCAGGATAAACCAGAAGACATTGTAATTGCTGGAAATATTTAGTGGGCTAAGAACATCTGTAAAATGTTTTAGGTCAGTGACCCGTTTCTTATTTATTTTTCACCACTGCTTAATATGCTGATTAATTCTCGTGTTTTTTCCACCAGATATACAGCACCTCTAGTATTTAGTTTCTGCAATTCTTAGAAGGTACTTAATACTGTAAAAAGATCACCTTTTAATATAGATATATCATAAATCACCTCAGAGATTTAAAACAACAGTGACACAGCTAGTAAAGCTGCCACCTCACAGCTCCAAAGACCTGGGTTCAATCCTGGCCTCTGGCATAACCGTGCTGAGTGTGCATGTTCTCCCTGTGACTACAAGGGTTTCTTCTTGGTGCTACACAATGCTCCCACATCTAAAAAAAAAGTGTGGTTTGTTATCTTCATTGACGTTTGTAAATTGTCCCTACTGTTGGTGAGATACAGAATACTGGAGAGTGGGTAGGAGGCTATGGGATCTGATGGTAAGGTGGGGAGAATAAAATGGGGGTAGAGTAGGATGAGTGTAAAAAACAAATGGTGCTCTATGGCAGCATGGATTCAATGGGCTGAAGGTCCTGATTCCAGGCTGTATGTCTCTATGAGTCACAAATACTGGTATAACTGTAAGAACGCATAAACATCTCAAACTATGGAGCAAACTATAGGCAGCCAATTTATTTCTTGTGATATTGGTACTGGATGGAAATATAAGCTATGACATTTCCCCAAACTTCTTTAAACTGTATGGGAGGATTTTTATTTATTTGTTTTTAAAGCATGCAGCTTTAGCGCAGCGGCAGGCAAAGGGAACATCCGTTCAATGTCTTGAACAAATGCAGCGACACTGACAGCTTACGGGAGAATTTATGTACAAGAGCACAATCAGCTGCTTATTTGAAGGAAGAATGTTAACAACTGAGCTAATACAGGATTGAATGAAACTAATCTTCTCCATACTGTAGCCCTTAGGCAGACAGTTTGATAGCCGAGACATGAATAGATACAGACTGCAACACAGTTTTTAAAGAACAGGCATTTCTTCTATAAAGTTACACATTTTATGGCATTAATGCTCTGCACCATTAGATCTGCAAGTAATGCCACCTGTCACTATCTAAGCTGTTCTGTTCATCTATTATCATGATAAATGGAGCAAGAGAACATTTACAAGCAGCAGCTTCTGAATGATTGCCACGGGAAAGGCAAGTGCAAGCGTGTGGGAGTACTACCTATTGCCCAAACCAAATAAATCAATAACCACCTAGATTTTGCGGTAGGCCTTTTTTGAATGTTAAAAATCCCACTGTGGATTACCCTAATACCATGCGTGAAGTTGCACAAAAGGGAGAGAACTTCAAACGTCAGATTCCCTGTGGAAAGCTGGGCTAAGTCTCTATCAGTTTTCAAGTAGTGAGATCGAATATGGCCGTGCAGTTACATTTTGCATGTTCGCATCAGCTGATGTAATTGGAGGAGTTCACTGTTGTTTCTCATGTTTTATTTAATTCCACTTTCTTCATCCCACCAATAATGCCTGCATGTGAAGCTCTCTAGACCCAAGCTCTGGAATTCCCTCCACAAACCTCCCTTAACTCAATGTCTATTTTTTCCTCAATCCTGCTTAATGCTATGTGACATGGCAGTAGGTTACACCTTTTATACACACAAGTTGGTGCCATTTTCTGGTGAAGGGGGCAGATAGTGGAAAATAAAAACTGTTAAGCAGAAATGCACAAATTATCCATTATTGATCAGTAATCACCTCTCAAATTACTGCCAGATTTAAAAAAAAAGAGAAAAAAAAAAAAATAGGCTGCTAGTTTGAAAGTTAAATGAAAAACATCACTGGAAAAGTTGACCCACAGCATTCCAAACCCGATCTCAAGAAATAATTACCTATTTTATTTAACCATTAGTGATCATCAGTAAGTTTGCTTCTAAGCAACGAGGCAAATCAGGTTAATTTCCCCTTGTTACCAACATTTCAATGCAAGAAAGTTAGAAAAATCTAACGTTTATTAAAAAAAATCCCAGCATTTCACTTAATTAGTCGTTGTTAAACTTAACCTGAGCATTACGCACCCCTGAGCATTAAGTTTACCCACCTGTATTTTTGATTCATCATCGCCAAAAAGCAAACTGTCGTGACGTTCCACCTCGAGTGACTCGGCATGACAATGTGTCTCACTACTCAGGTTCTGTAATGGAAAAACATACAAAATGCACTCAACATATTTAATTGGAGCGGGCTTTGATACTACTCCAAATAAACCAACAGTTTCTAAACAAAACCCACAAAGGACATTCAGTGAAGGAGTTCCTGAAAACGCACATCACGCTTTTATTGAATTGACTTAAGTTGCACCGATTAAGCCAGCAGCGTAGGTAACGTCTCACAAAACCGTGCCGTGTGAGAGAATATTAGAGCTGATATCAGGGTAATCTCGGCTGTCCAAGGTAGCCTAGTGACCTGTATTTTATATGCCAAGATTTTCCTGGTTTTGTTGAATAGCCCAGCTAGAGGATGGAATCAAAGATTGCAAAGCTCTTCACTCACTGAAAGACACAAATTACCAGTAAAACTCAACAGGTCAGGCAGCATCCCCGGTGACCCTTAAGAAGAGTCCCTGCCTGAAACATTACCCATCCATGTTCTCCAGGGATGCTGCCTTACCTGCTGAGTTACTCCAGCAAAGTGTGTCTTTCCTTGGCAAACCAGCACCTGCAGTTCCTTATGTTTGCTCTTCTCCCACTGTCATCTTACACTCATGTTATTTGCATAAGTGCCTGGCTGATTTTGGTTGTAATGGTCAAGAGACCAGAAAGAAAAAGAGGACAGATTGTAACTGATAGGATTGATGTTGGAACGGCTAAGTTGTCTCTTGTGTTTGTTTCAGTTCCCCCCCCCCCCCCCCAAAGTCAATTAACGGAAGTTCCATTTCAGTTAAACCCCTTCTCCACATGCTATAATCAGATGGACACATTGGGATCAGTACCTGGGGTATAATATGCAGTTCCTATGAAGCTCAAACCAAATTTATAAATGGGGTTTTGCAATCAGATTTTCCTCAGCGTGTAAACGTGCCCTGCTGTATGCTCAGAGTTGCTTCCTTTGGTCATTATTCTGCATAGTTCATTTCAATGGTAACTCTGTTGTCAAAGGTGACCACAAGGATGAAAGTGCCACACATGACTTTACTCAGCATTAAATAATGTGCACACTATGGGCTCACCAACCTTGCTGAAAATATTTATGAAGAGGCTGGCAAATCATTTCTCTAATAGAAGTTGCTGAATATTTTCTCTATTTCCCACCAAACCCAGATCTTTATTTCATATAAATAATACATTTTAGTTTTAGTGATACAGTGCGGAAACAGGCCCTTCGGCCCACCGAGTCCGCACCGACCAGCGATCCCTGCACATTAACATTATCCTACACACACTAGGGAACTTTTGCATTTACAACAAGCCAAATTAACCTACAAACCTGTATGTCTCGCGTGTGGGAGGAAACCGAAGATCTCGGAGAAAACGCACGCAGGTCACGGGGAGAATGTACAAACTCCATACAGACAAGCACCCGTAGTCAGGATCGAACTTTCACCAACTCTCTGGTGCTGTAACACAGTAGCTCTACTGTTGCACCACATTGCCAAATTATCAAAGAAAATGGGGGGGAAAGAAAATTTGCTGTGCCTATAATTTCCACCCGATTTTCTCATAATTGTTTTGAGAACAACAGGAACATCTTGTTATTTTAAGAGTTGGCCGCGCGCAGACTGACCCAAGGTCAACATAATATAAATCACACAGATTAGCAGCTTTGCACTGATAGCAAAGGAAATCCCAGTCAGCCTGCCAAGGTTAAAAATGCACCAGCTCAGATGCTCCGGGCCTTGTGCATGTATAGTTCTATTATTTGCACTCTGAAACATGTACACTTGTGGAGGTTTGCCACAAAGGAACCATAGAAGCACAGTCCGGCGGAAACGGTGGCGCAGCAGTAGAGTTGCTGCCTTACAGCGAATGCAGCGCCGGAGACCTGGGTTCGATCCCGACTACGGGCTGTCTGTACAGAATTTGTACGTTCTCCCCGTGACCTGCGTGGGTTATCTCCGAGATCTGAGGTTTCTTCCCACACTCCAAAGACGTAAAGGTTTGTAGGTTAATTTGTTTGGTAAATGTGAAAATTGTCCCCAGTGTTGAGGACAGTGTTAATGTGCGGGGATCGCTGGTCGGCCCGGACCCGGTGGGCTGAAGGGCCTGTTTCTGTGCTGTATCTCCAAACTAAACTCTAAAACACAGTTCATAATTAATTCCCTCCATAGCACAGAAACATAAAAAATTGATAGACATCCAAAAGGTTGACGTTGTGTTCTTTCTCCAGAGATGCTGCTACAACACAAGAAAGAGGTGCAGAATTAAGCCATCCTACCCATCGATCATGGCAGATTATTTTTCCCTCTCAACTCCAATCTCTTGCTTTTTCTTTGTAACCTTTGACACCCATACTGATTAATACTCAATGATTTAGCCTCCATCGTAGTCTGTGGCAATGAATTCCACAGATTCACCACACTCTGGTTAAAGAAATTCCTCCTCAGCTCCATTCAAATTTTGACGTGTCAGCTCCAAGAGGAACACAGAAAGCAGCAGCAGTATTTCGGCTACCATGTTTTTGTAAAAAGCATTGGATGCAACATGCAAGATAATATTTAATACCAGAAGATTTTCAGTAACATACAAGACACATTTGGTCCTATGAAAACTCTAATATTTGGATCAAGAACTCTTGGACTACTCTTGTCTATATGAGGCAGCACTAAAGTTCGAAAGATATTGTTAACGTACCATAATCTGTTCATTTTCATTAGATTCTAAACATTCAACCAAGAGTTCCGTTGATTTCCTTGTAACCTCAGCTGCTGTGTCCAAGCCAACAGATACTTCAGTCTTGACGCAATTGGTGTGTGTTGGGGAGGCAGGTTCTGGGCTGAAGAGTGTTGCATCAGCCTGGACTGCATCTGTATTTTCATCATCAGCTGACAGTTCTTCTTCTGGCACAGAATCCAATCGTGCAGCTCGAAGAGCAGCACTAATCACCTGGACCTGTGCTGCAGGAGGAAAACAAATATGGCCATTAGAGACAACCCCCTTCAGGTTTCAGTCAACATGTCAGCGGCTGGGTTCTGTTCCATCACGAGACACTTCACAATGCACAGTAGACAGCAGCTCTTGTGAAATATAAATGTATGGGATAGGCAGGTATCAATTAAAGGGCGAGCTGTAATACAGAGTGGAAGAGGTTGCTCTTCAGTATAAAACTGGAATAGAACAGCCCTGTTATATAGATTTTGCATTGATAGAATAGGGACAGGACATCAAACAGTAAATGTGAACAATTCAGAACGTAGAACACGTATTTACATGGAACAGTGTAGCTATTCCATTAATTGTTTTTAGTTTTAATTGAATATTGCTGATATCATCATTTACAGGTGGTTCCAAATCTATATGTTAATGGTCCTAACAATCTGCTGGTTGGGAAGAAGAATCCCTTGCTACCCATCCAATGAAAGTAGTGAGAAATAAATTGCCCAAGGAACGTTTGCATGGTTAAGCATGTACAGCAAGATTCTCTCAACAATAATGAAAGTGACCCGACAGGCCTTTCTAAATGTGATTACCTCTAGCAATTACTTGGTCTAGAGCAAAACTGTTGAAGGACAGCATCAGGGAGCACTTCTTCATAAAAACACAAATAAATAGGAGTAAGAGTAGGCCACCAGGTTCCTCAAGCCTGTCATGCCATTCAATAAGGTCATGACTATTCTATGCCGGCATCCACTCTTCTTCTGTGCCAGTTCCACATAATCCCCAATCTTTCAAATATTTATCGAACTCCACCTTAAATATATCCAATGATCTGGCTTCTACCACCTTCATGGGCTAGAATTCGAGAGATTCAGTCAGAAAATGATGGGAATCTGAGATCCTCTATCCTAAAAGGCCATCACAACTAGGTCACTTCAAAATATCAAAAGTCTGATTGACCTCCATCAATGTAAGATAGTTATTTCTGCTACAACGTTCATTGGATCCAAGGCGATTGAAGAATACGAGATGTGTACTACAAGGGCCTAATTAGTTATAACATGATTGGGAAGAAGTGAACCACTTAAAAGTTAAGTGTAGGAAGGAACTGCAGAAGATGTTTCAATCGAAGATAGACACAAAAAGCTGGAGTAACTCAGCGGGGTCTGTAGAAGGGTCTCGACCAGAAAACGTCACCTATTCTTTTTCTCCAAAGATGCTCTCTGACCCGCTGGGTTACTCCAGCTTTTGTGTCTATCACTTAAAAGTTAAGTCGCAAATTGGCAAGCAGAGCAAAGTTGCCTTGGAAAAAATGGTGTCCATGTAGCATCCCCGCAGTAATCAAACACCACTTCTCATAAGACCACGTCTGTCAGTTTCACTGGGGTGGCCATTGAAATGGGCATGCAATAACGTCTACTGACACGTGTTATGATGCTCTATAAAATAATGTATTTTCAGTTAACGAAAATAAACTTATAGACCTTTATTCTTGAAAATTCTGCAAGGAAAAATTAATTTGTTATTGCAAGTCAAAAAATCTCTACCGTTTGAACCCCATTTTCCTCATTGGTTTTATAATGCTATTTTCTATAATACAAGGTTTCAGGAATGCAACTATCGCATTGCAGCAGAACCACTTGCACGAAGAGATACTTAACCAAAATGGGTAAATGGATTCATATAGAGATCAACCATGCTGTAATCAAGTAGCTAATTATTTCAAAGCACAGAATAAAATAATACTTCCCTTCTTGTGTCCTTAGGAACAAAAAACTCTTAAATATACATATACATAGATTTTAAAATATCCATAAAAGGGAAACTGTACACATTGACATGGATTCATCCAATCCAAAATAACATCATTTAAATGTTTTAACATCAATCTGAAGAAGGGTAACAACCCGAAACATCACCTATCCATTGTCTCCAGAGACGTTGCCTGACCCACTGAGTTACTCCAGCATTTTGCGTCTATCTTTAATATAGATGAGAGTACTCAATCACAGGATGCATGACATTAATGATCACATATTACGGAAAGCTAAACCTGAAGCCTCTAGAATTGGTTAGGTTATAGAAAGCACAGCAAGTCAGGGACACTTACAAACTGGCTCTCTTTAAACCAGTCATTTTCCCAACTCAGATACTTTGCTGCAACTGAAAAGTAATGTGTAAAGGCATATTCCAAACAGATCCATAAAACAGATGTACAGCATCAATGTATATCATGTTGTTACTTGCGAGCAAAGCACCCAGGCAAATTCCTTGTATGTATACACACTTGGCTAATAAAATTTATTCAATTCAATGTCATAAACAGTGTTGCAATAGTTTTGCATTACTCTGGACAGAGAGGCACAGGTGGAACATGAAGAAGATGGATCGTTTTTCTGGTTCTCAACTTTCCAAATAAATGACTTTGAGCTCCATCCAAAAGCTTTCAAAACAAAATCAAGAACATTACAAGCAGCAAACTAGAAACACAAGGAAGCCTTGCGAAAAGTTTCCAGAGAAAGATTTCAGAACCAACAGCTTAAACATTATTTCGTAGCAGGAAAGGCACATTACACGTACATCATTCAGTGGAGCAAAGATGGCACCGTCTCAATACTGGTTCCCCATCTCGGCTCATGGAGTCCAGCAATGCTGAGGCAGGTCCTCTTCAAGTACATTGGTACAGGGTGTGTGCGTGTGACAAGCTTGGGTTTGGCTTGAGTGGATTGCATGAATCAAAGGCATTTGTGAGGGAAGAGGCGTCCTTACACGTAACATGCCACAGTGCATTGCCACACCAGATCGCTCCATGCCAATTTTAGGTGGACAGACTGTAATTACTCACTCTATCCCCTTCACCTATTAAATATATTATCACTTTAGCAAGATCCTAATCCTCTGGCACTATGAGCACAGCCAGAGAGAAGTGCAAAATTATAATCAGAAGCACCCTGTTTCCTTCTTTGCGCTTTCTGGTTCTTTAGCTATGATGTTTTTTTTTATGCAAATCATTTAATATTGTCTCCATTTATTTTTACCATAAATAGTATTTTGCACTCTTCCTCCTTAACTACACCTGCATTGCCCTTCCCTTCTTGGAAGTTAGCCAAAATAACATTTAGTTAGAATCATACCCCCATGTTTCTGAATCATCAGTCACTAACAGGCCCAACTCTGTCTGACATCACCAACCAAGTATTTATAGACCGTCTTGAGGTTCTCTTAGATTTTACATCAATATTTTTTTTCATTTTCAATTTCACTATATATTACTGCACCCCCTTGGGTTTCTTGTAGTACTGACCTCTTGGCAATGGACATAAATAAGCTTGTCTTTTGTGCATTATTCTAAAGAGCATGCATTGTAATTACAGAACTGTCAAACTGTTGTGGTGCAAGAGATTATTCATCGCATCAAGTTGCCACTGACTCTTAATAAATCAAGCCTAGCAGTGTCATTACCCAGCTCTTTCTCCATACCCTTGTCAATTATTCTCAAGTGCCCATCTACTTCCTATTTGCAAGATCTTCCTAATGACAGTGGTTTCCAGATAATATCTTGCTTCTTCATTAAAAAATTCTCATATCTCCTCCCATGTATTTGCCAAAATGTTAACAACCGACTCCAATTACCCTCTGTAAACCCATTGCGATCTTGTATACCACTATCAAATTTGTTTGAAACTTCCTTTGCTCAAGGAGAACCAGTTTCTCCGTATTTTAAAGCCCATTATTCTGGAAAACATAAGTTGCTGCAAATGTGGATTACTGATTCAACAATATTCATGTGCACTACATGATTGAATATTATTAGAAAAGTCTACTTTTAACATTGTTTACAAAGCTTGCAAAAACGGAATCTGGTGTAAATGGCATGTTAACGTATCAAAGTGTTTGGGCTTCCAGAGTGGTGTTCAAACCAAATATGGATGCCAGTACCAGGAAATGTACACGCTTGTGTGGGGTCCAGATATTGTGAGCCACTCACTCCGAAGCAGGCATGCATATTGAATGCTATGCATGATTCTGCGATGGGACCCTGGACAATGTGGATGGGTGATGCTTTGGGTCAGGCCCTTCTTCAGATTGATTGTGGGGGTTTGCGGGACGCATGAAAGCTGGAACAGAACAGCCAGAACAAGACCTGACAAGTGATAAATGGAAGATCGACACAAAAAGCTGGAGTATCTCAGCAGAAAGGGCAGCATCTCTGGGAAGAAGGAATGGGTGACATTTCGGGTCGAGACCCTTCTTTAGACTAGTTAGGGATAGAGTAAAACTAAAAATATAGGCGATGATGTAGAGAGATATATAACAATGAATGAAAGACATACAAAAAAGTAATGATGATAAACGAAACAGGTCGATGTTAACTATATACAGGGGAGGGGAATTATGACAGCAAGATGCTTGTACAAAGGCCAGAGAGGAAAAGACTAAAGGCGTGAGATAAGAATGGAAAAGCTGCGAATTGTGAAGCCAACAAAAGGAATGTATGTGGAATGGGAAGAGGAAAGGTGATAAAAAGGTGGGGTGGGGGAAGCAAATTTGTATAATTGTCTAAAAGGTGTGACCTCTGCAGTTACACCCCGTGGGGGTAGTTTGGGTGATGAAGGGAGGAGTGAACCAAGGACATGCAGTGGGAGCATTCTCTTCGGAAAGCAAAAAAGGGGTGGGGATAGGAGCTGGTGGAGTGAAAGGTGGGGGACTAGGGGACTAGTCCTTAAAGAGGAGAACTCCCCCCAGACAGAACAGGGTTACAGCTTATAACCCAACTGCACGAACATTGAATTCTCTAATTTTAGTTAACTTACCAAACCCTCCACCTCCACTTCTAATCCCTCTCTAGCCCTCCCCCCCCCCCCCCCCCCCCCACCGCCTCTGCCTCTCCATTCCCCTTGCCGGAATCATACTTTTTTCTCCCCCCTCCCTCCCCTTTCACCTATATTCATTTCCCTGCCTTCATAATTCGCAACTCTCCTATCCTTATCACACCCCTTTAGTCTTTTCATATCTGGCCTTTGTCCAACTATTTGGCAACCAAAAAACATCCTCACCCGCATCCACCCATCACTTGCCGGGCCTCCTGACTAACAGTCAACCTTTCTCCGCCACCCACGTCCAATCCAACCTCCTCAGAATGCTCCAATGTTCACCACACATCTCTCTGCATGAGATACGTCCAAAAACCTGTTCTACTGCACACACAGCCTTGCCTCTCTAACCCAATACAGCTGCCGTCTGCCTCACACCCAAACTAGCAGTACATTCTTACACGATCAGAAATGTTGGAAGAGCCAAGCCAGTCAAACAGCCTCTTTAATTTAGTTTAGAGATACAGTGTGGTCCATCCTGACCAGCAATCGCCAATAAACTAATTCCATCCGACACACTAGGGACAATTTACAGAAGCCAATTAACCTACAAACCTGCACGTCTTTTGAATGTGGGGGGAAATTGGAGCACCCGGAGAAAACCCATGCGGTCACAGTGAGAATGTGCAAACTCCGTACACATAGCACCCGCAGTGTATGGGTCTACGGCACTAAGGCAGCAAATCTACCACTGCGCCGCCACTTCTCAACACAGTATACGGGTCACAGAACTGAAGCATTCACTGGTTTGCTTTGCATAAATGTTGCTTGGCTGGCTGAGTTCTTCCAACATTTGTATTTTTGCTTCAGATTTCAAATTTTACAGTCTAATTTTTTCCCCTAGGGCTCGAGTCATAATTCATGTCAATTCAACTTTCCTGGAGCAGGCAAGTTGGCAACCATTGTGTCTTGCATTCATGACCAGTGACTCATGACCAAGCTCTCTCCCTCCACATTTCTTAGCACAGATCATGACTGCAAATGTTTCAATTACCTCACGAGCAAAATGTGAAATACCGACATTGCAAATAACAGAACTAGAGTACATGGAACAGCACAACAACAGGCTCTTCGACCCACTGTGCCAAACATGATGCCAAGTTAAATACTCAGTATCCCGTCCAATGAAGGCAAGCATACATACACTTTATTTAAAAAATCTATCTATTTGTGATGCTACTTTCATGAAGCAAGAAACTTTGACCCCAAGCCCTCTCTGAACTTGCCATTAACTGTATACTTTTCCCTCACACACAAACTCCCAAAACGCAACAACTCCCACTTGTTTGGATTAAACTCAATCTGTCATTTCTCCACCCATTTCTGTAGTTGGTGTACATTGCACTGTATATTTTAGCAGACTTCATTACTGGCTGCAACTCCACCAATTTTGGTGTACTTTGCAAATGTACTAATCAGCCCCACTACTTACACGCCTAAGTCACTCGTAAACAACTGGGGCCAAAGCACAGATCCCAGCAGAACTTCATTGGTCACAGACCTCCAGCCAGAATAATACCCTTACTCAACAATCCTTGGTCTTCTATGCTAAGCCAGTCCTGAATCCAAATAACCAAGTCACCGTGAATTCCATGTATCTTAATCTTCTAGATTGCCTACCATGAGGGACTTTATCAAATGCCTTACTAAAGTGCACGTAGCCAACAGTCACTTCCTAACTCTCATTGACCCTTTTTAGCACCTCCTCAAAAAACTGAATTAAATTCAGCTATCACTGCCGCAGACAAAGCCATGCTGACTGTCTCTAATTAGTCCATTTTCTTCCAAATGCAAGTAAATCCTATCCTGAAGTATCCTCTCCAATAGTTTCCCCAGCACTGACCTGAAGTTCACTGACCTATAATCTCCTGGATTCTCTCCACTTCCCTTCTTAAACAAAGCAACAACATTGGCTGCTCTCCAGTCCCCCAGGACTTGCCTGTGGCCAAAGATCTTTGTCAAGGCCGCGGCAGTCTCTTCTTGAGTAATGTTGCTAACACAGTTAATGCTGAAATAGAATTATAGGGATATTGCAGGAATCTGGTGGTATGACAGGATATGAAGGGCTGCGTGGGCGGACAGGAGCAGGGTAGGGCCGCGTGGCAGTCGAGGGAAGCCGCCGAGCCGGCCCCCAGCTTGCCCCACAGGAAAGCAGGATGAAGGGAGCTAGCGATGGCAGTCACAAGAGCAAGGGCCGGTAAGAGTGTGAACCGGGATCTTGCCTCCCGTGCCGTCAAGTTTGGCTACAGGAGGCTCCCCCGGGCACAAAAGCTGAAGGCAAGGAGTGGGACCACGGTTTACTGGACTATCCGGACAGAGGCCATGGCTTAGGCCCTGGTGGAGACTGAGCACGCAGACCGGACTTTGAAAATCGTGCCTAAACCTGCCGACTCTTGCATGCATTCTCAGTGGACTACTTCAATACACTTTGTACTAATCGGGGATTGTGCTTGGGTATGGCAATAATTTACTAAACTCTATGAAAAAAAAAATCTCTGTGCATATGTACACGTGACAATAAAGAACCATTGACCATTGTATTACCAAACTAATAATAATCTTGAGGTTTGGACTAATTAGCCACAGACCCACTGTAGCTAGATAATTTAATTAATTAGTTCTGGAATTAAGAACAAGCATCAGTAATGCTCACCACAAAAACATTCAGATTGTTGTCAATTCCCAGTGAGCTATTTTGGAAAAAGTATTGTCATCCTTAACCAGTCCAGCTAGACACAATTCCAGAGCCTGAGGAAAGCCTTTTACATTCACTTTCCTAGATAGTTGTTCTATCTAGTTATTGAAAACACTACCCTACACACTTTGATATCAATCACATTAAATAAAAATATATGCATTGTAAGATAATGAAGGAAACACAAGTCACCAATTTGTGCATACAAAGATCCCACAGTCAGCAATGTAATCATAACAGAAAATCTGTTTTGGTGACGCTGAGACAGTTGAATATTAGCCAGCAGAGCTTACATTCGTAAGTCTTACGAATGGCTCCAGCAGCGCCTACATTCCCTTGAGGTTCAGATGCCGCTTCCTACTGAAGCATATTCTACAGTTATCTTTGGGGGTAACCACTGTGCCACAACATACATTAGTGAAATCTGTTGACACAATTTCTCACGCACTACTATGAACAAAGCACTGGAAGTGGGTTGAGAACGTACCTTGTACGTCTGGGTCATCCAGGTGCGCCTGTAAGCTCTCCAGTACTTTCTCCAGATCGCTGTTTGTCGTGGAACCTTCAGATCGTATCCCTGAAATGGAGGTGATGTTCTGTTCTCGCTTTTCCTCCTTAACTACTGTTTGTAGCAGCTCCAAGTCACAACTGATGTCAGGTAGAGGAGATCGCCAATAAACAAATGAATTAAACATGTCTACAGGGTGCTCCACGTTTACTCGAGGGGATGCGGAGTTAATTTTCCCAGTTTCTTTAGCAATTGCAACTTCTAAACGTTCATTTGTAGTGATGCACTTGGTTTTATCACCTGTTTGGTCCATTGCTGCCTGATCACTGGATGCCAAAGCAGGAACAGTACTATCTGACGTATCAGATGGTGGTATTTTCATCCGAGAATCATAAGTGCCCAAATTAGAGTTTAATTGAACATTCCCTTGAGGTTCAGATGTCTCTTCCTGCTGATGCAGACTTCCATCACTGGACAATTCATCATTTCTTAATGAAGTGGCTTTCTGCAAAGTGCCTTGGTTCTGAATTTCAGATGCATCTCTGGAGGAAGCACTGAAATGAAAGGACACATTGTACACACAACAAATTAAAGCACTTTATAAAAGAACCATACACACGACGCAAATACCGATTTCAATCTCTAATACAATATCGTTTTGAAAGGACAGTTAAGGACCTGTCCCACTTTTTTCGGCGACTGCCGGCACCCGTCATAGTTGCAGCAGGTCGCCAAAAATTTTCAAATTGTTGAAAATCCAGCGGCGACCAGAAAAAAGTATGACTCTTTGAGCGACTACTCACGACCATGCAGGTGACATGTCATGGGGTGACGCCTGTCTGGTCGTGAGTAGTTGCCCAAAGAGTGGTACCTTTTTCTGGTCGCCGCTGGAATTTCAACATTTTGAAAATGTTCAGCAACCTGCTGCGACTATGACGGGTGCCAGCAGTCGCTAAAAAAAAAAAATCGCGTAAGTGGGACAGGTCCTTTAGAATGTGTAAAATAAACTTTTATGGTGCTACGCAGCAAAGAAAACAAATTTAAACACAGAGATCATTTCTCGTATTTCAGAGTCATAAATGTAGACATTTTTACTCACACAAATAGCTCACATTCCACATACAACTTCAGGATGCAGATGACGTCTGCATAAATATCTTAAAAGGAGGCAAAAGATTTCTTACAAATTAAATCTGGTTTCTTGCTTTTAGCAAGCAGTCCCTTGTCTGCTGGTGACATGTTTTAACAGAAAGATGCAGTGAAAAAAATATTGGTGATTGAAGATTTGTTTTGTGTATGTGCATGTGGTTTTAAAGGAAGCAAGTGCTTAATTGAGGCACTCAGAATCTCACATTTTATAGAAGCCTGAAGGCATCAGATAACCAGTTTCTCCTCCTTCCAGCCCCTATCATCCTGCATTAAACTAATTAATCCTCAAATGGGAAAAACAGTTTGCAAATGGTGAGAGATGTGCTGATGACCTAAGACCTGAAGCAGCACTAACTGTCCAAAGAAAAACATTGCTCTGGTGGCAATGGCTAACTTTAATTTTGTAAAACTAAAATATAGTTACAAAATACCAACATTGGTGATCATTGCATACAACAGACATATTTGATGACTCCCCAAGCCCCATTATGAAAGCCTTTGTATTTCCCTTCACCAACATCAAGTATAGGATCCAAGGAAGGGGGAATTTGGTTGGAAATAACTCGATTATATATTCAATTACACTGCACACACAATTGTTTCGCATTTAGTTGCAATTATCACTCAAGCTTAGTTCCCTTGTGACAAATATAGGCACTTAGTCATACAATGGACTAATGTTTAGCACAATGTATTCTGAATTGGCAAGTGCAGAAAGCTGAAGAGTCCTTAATCTTAATTGATTGTTTTTTCCCCCATTGCTTGTACAATTTAGGTATTTATCCCTGTATATACTAGTTGCTGGTTAGAATCACTGTATTAGACAGTAACTAGGTGGTGACTATGCACATTAAGGTTACCTATTCTGAATAGTTTTTTCCTACAGATAAAGAGTTTTTCTTCAGTCTGCTACATGAGGTGATTCGGCATTATTTTTTAAATTAAGAAACCCTACTGAAGATAACAATACCATAAAGATGTGAGAAGATAAATCAGAAAGTAGTAGGTAGGAATAAAGCACTAACGTTTGTTAAATAATATAAAACATGAAGAAGAGTGAGTGCAAGGAAAAGTTTAGATTTCAACAGTGCACTCACATACCGAAAAGACACACCGAAAAGACAGAGATACCGAAAAGACTTAGAATTAGATGAAATTATATTACCACAATAAGAAATCTCCAGCAAACATCAGAATGGTAAAACATCAAAGGTGAGGTGACTTTACAGCCAAAGATTGTTAACTTGAAGATTACATTGTTCAGTTTACCAGGAACAAGTTCCGTAGAGTCAATGACATCAATATTATCAGTTGTTTAATAACTACAAACATTTTTTTTTTTTTTTTTTTTTAAATTGCACTCATTGCTGTCAAGCTGAAGAACAGGCAAATTCCTAAAAGCTTCAGAAAAGGCTTTTATATACAAATATCTATTCATCTTACAAAAATAGTAAATAACACTCTCAGTTATGCCTAATTTTACTTTTATCATTCATTGCAAGAATTGATTTGAAATCTGGACCATATTTTCTCCAGTCTCACTAAAAATGCACTTCCATCCCCATCACCTCTTGCTGACCTTCAATTTTCCCATTGCTTCACACCATTTACAAGCAACGCTTGCTCTTAAATCATGCTTAAGCCATTAAGCAGAGGATACTAGCGCAATGAAGTTTTATGCCTGTGGTTATAAAAATACTGCTATCCCTGCTTTGTTACTTTGCCAGGCTCTTGTCCAATAAGCGAGTTCGGTATTCTGAAAAACGCAAGGAATCATGGGATAAAGAAAAAGCGAATGAAGCGCTGGCTGTATAAACGGTGTATAAATTGTTAAATATTCTACCAATTAATTAATCTAGAATTCTGTCAACTCAATATCAGACAGGCGTCGCTCTTTTATGAACATTAATTCGATCTTATTTCTATCTCACTTCACAAATCCACCCTCTGGAATTCCGCAGAACTTCTCCCGGCAGCGTTGGAGGACATTCTCTCTCTCTCTCTCTCTCTCTCTCTCACACTCTCTCCGAGGGGGTTAACCGACAGCCACTGGATAAGGCGAGAGGTGCAGCTGATGGTCCCCGGCCCGTCGGGGAATGGGTTCCTCAGGTGGTGGAGCAGAGTTGAGCTGGAGTTAGCGCTTGTTCTCCGCGCTGGCTGTAAGCCTGGGGCGCCACTGCTCCGGGCCGGTGTCGCATCACCCCGGACAGGGATGGGATACTCGGGAGGGGATGGGGACGGGGATGGTAGTTCGACTCCGCTCACAAATCTGCCTCCAGGGGTTATGCAGGAGAGGAGTGCATGGTTTTTGGTCCCAGAATTTAGTCCCAGACAACTTTCCTTCCTCCCTTCAACCCCACCTGTTCCCGTGTCACCCTCCCTGCATCCTCCCTTTACCGAGTCAGACTAATTTTGTTTAGGGACACAGCACGGAAACAGGTCCTTCGGCCCACCCAGTCCACGCCGATCACCCATTCGCACATGTTCTACATTATCTAACTCCAGTAGCAATTCAACAGCGCTGGCAGCGCCGGAGACCCGGGTTCGATCCTGACTACGGATGAAACGCAGGTCTGTATACACGCAGCAGCTCTGCTGCCGAGAATGTTTATCTCGGGTGAACTATGACCTGGGCATGGGCAGTTAAAATACCAAACTCGCTTATTGCATGCGAGCAGCCTATTCAACCTGCTAATTAATATACTCACGCTAATAGAATCTAGTTTGCTTTCAGATTTGAATGTATTGGATTAGCTGGGTTAGCCAAAAGAAGCTCCCTGTTTTACTATATCTGCATCCCTCAGAGCAGAGCAGGTGGATCACAGCAGATGCTAAACAATGCACTCTTCAGCCACACAAGGTGTTTAAACAAACGATTTCCAGGAAATAGATTCAACACTAAAATGTTGTGGCAAAATAGAATTTGATCCAGGCCAGATTGAGAACAACAAAATGCAAGGGTCTGACATGAAAATATGTTACCTGGAATGGGTGTTTACCTCTTGCAGAAGAAGAGGAGTCAATGAGCATCATTCTCTCGTCATACACACAACTTTATTTCAATACAGGCTCTATACATTAAGGACCCAAGAAAACAGTATAGAGTATCCAGTTTGTTTAACAAAAGAAACTGGAGACAAAGGTAGAACACAATTCAGATTCCAGTATGATGTAACAAGGATTGGCAGAAAATGATTACTATCTCCTATATGATAAAAATGGTTCAGCAACAATATTTTGAGGAAGCAATAGGAATTTCATGAGAAGTTGGTACATCAGAGAGGTTGCTAAACAAAACATCCAGGGCCATTTTCAACCATAGAAGGGCAAATGGCTCACATGGACTTGAGACACAGCACCTCTTCAGGGAAAGTGAGTGTGGATATCAGAGAGATAAATGGATATGAGAAATCAATGGGACAATTTACAATGTCTGATAAATTATTCTCCAAAATTTTTTTTTGAACAAATATTATAGTTGGGCAGTGTTGGGTGGAGAGTGAATTCTAAAATAAAAAATGTGATTACATTCTGCAGAGAAAAATAAAAAGAAGCATTTCAATAAATTTGGTTTGTCCTCCATTCTCTTGAGTGTCCAATAGTTAATCAGAGAACAGCTTTCTGGGTAAGCAGCAAGCAAGCATGAGCAATCTATCCACCTAAAGCCATAGTTGAAGTACTGTCTGATCTGCATGCATACCTGACATCTGCAACGCTATTGTCCAGCTGTCTAATGCTCAGTGTACCATCCTCCTTGATATACAGGCCAGCACTAGATGGATTGGCAAAAGTGGAGATAAATGGACCGAGAGACTGGAACGCAGCTTGGCGGACCTGGCAGGGTCAACAAAGTTTCAGTAAACGGGCATCATTTTGTTAGTGAACTCTTCAGATTTAGAACCTGAAGTTTACATTTACATGCGTAAGTGCGCGCCGTGTTACGCGAATCACGGAACCATAAAACAGCTAAATCAGTTTTGCTGCAAGACTGAAATGGGCCATGTAAAATGTCACTGCAGACTCATTTAATAGTCTACGATCAAGATCACAGTGCCCTCCTCAACTTTGCAAAGATTACCTCAGATTTAGTGGAAAAACATGTAGGATGAGATGTTCTCCCAAATGTTTAACCATTAAAAGTAGATGCAATTCACCCAATTAGTAGCATTATAACTGCTTGTACAAGATCCCAGTCGGCCCATTAATCTCCTTCGAAGTGGGTGCATGACATGGCTATAGCAGGAGGTTATGCAGATTATAATGCGACCATGCAGTAACATTACTTTAGAACACAAAGACTAGCTAATACTTGGAGCTGTTCCAGACTACCTGGAAATCGCTTCCCTAGCACTGCTCTCTAAAATCACATGTTGACATTTTATTGCTGCGATCCTTACCCATCTGGAAGGGTCACTGATGAGATTAATGAAGAGTGGAGAGAGTTTAGTTCTGCGCACCTCAGGTGAAACAGAACAGGACACTGCCATGAAGCACTCTGCACATGCTTTCCGAATGCCCCAAACATTGTCCGAGCACAGCTGGTAAAACCTGGGGATCTAAAATCAAATACAATTTTATGTGAGACATTTAAAGGTTAGGGCAGCTGGCCATTATTCCCCGTTTAGCTTGGTCACTGGGACATTTTGTCGATAAACAGGAATAAAGGCAGAAAGCTATGTCAAACCAGCAACTGTATCAATCATCAAATTCTAAACAAAAGATATGCAAATGTTAAACTATTCCCTTTCAATAAACAATTATTCTCATAGGTCAGAGCCTCCTTAAAGCTAGAAGCTCCCAAATTTACAGTCAGTTAAATTTTTTAATGATTTCACATATTATAAAGTATTTTGAAATACAATTATGAACGAGGCAACTGCAATGCAAGATCCCATTATCCTAGCTGCAGAAGTGACAAATATTAAAATTGGCACCTGTCAGTGACAGACTTCTTTAGAGGTAGACCACCAAGAGTGAAGCTCACAAATGTGGCTCAAACGGAAGAGGGCTACTAATTAACTACTTGCACTTACTAGTCAAAACGGGAGGAATGGAAGTAGTGATCCACATACCATGTACTTCTCAGTTGCTTCCTGGCCAACTGTATTACAGATATCTCCAAAATTAGTTGCACATACCTGAAGAAAGAAAACGAGAATTTATTAAGGGCCTGTCCCACTTTCACGACCTCTGCCGAGTTTGCCCTCGACTCATACTCGCAGCATGGTCGTCACGAGGTCGTAGGTAGGCCGTGATGCTAGTCGTAGGTACTCGTGGCATCAAATAGGTCGGGGCGTTTTTCTAGCCTGATGAAAAATTTCCACGAGTAAAAAAAGGTCGTGAATTAGGTCGTGAAAGTGTGACACGCCCTTTACCATACAAAAAAAACAAGCATACTCTCCAATTCGATAGGCTGGGTTAGGTTTTTGTTTAGGAAGGAACTGCAGATGCTGGTTTAAAGCGAAGATAGACGCAAAAAGCTGGAGTAACTCAGCGGGGCAGGCAGCATCTCTGGATAGAAGGAATAGGTGACGTTTCGGGTCGAGAACCTTCTTCAGATTTTCTTTGCTTCTTTAGATTTGTGTTTAATGGCTTCAGTACAACATTCAAGTACACAGATTGCCATTACAGCTTCTCAAAATATCTCCAGGAAGAAATTATGAAAATCTGGAGTCTAAGCTAAAGGCTTCTTTTCTACAAATTACACAGTTACCTTTTCTTTCTTCAAATGCCAACCAACTGACCAAGAATTCTTAAAATTTATTTTAAAAACAAGGCGTTGTCACAAGTTTCCACCAATACAGAGTCATAAATTGACGGACGAAGTTCTGTCAAATCACCTTCTGCCAAATATACAGATTACAATTCCATTTACCTTACGAACATGGAACAATTTGCCATCATTGCACAGCTCACAAAATCGAAATAGCAGCAGACGTTCAGTTATTTCACTGGTCAATATGGAGGCCATTTTACAAATTATCTATGGTAAAATAAAGGGTTGTCAGATCAGACAGAAAACACACACACAGACACGCGCAAAGCTAAATAAATTAGTTGCATTGATACAAAATCTAGACATGTGTACAGTTAACTACTGCAGCAGATCTTAACCAAGTCTGGAATGCACTGCCTGCGAGAGTGATTGAAACAACGTCGCTGACTGCATTCAGTCTCCAAAGCCCTTGAATAATTTAAGCACACATGGGTATGCCAAGTGCTGGGAGATGGGATTATAGGAGATGGGGACCCCGTGGGAGTGGATATAAAGAACCGAATGGCCTGTTAACATGCTGTACATCTCTACAGCTCCAAATCCTCACCATCTGTATTGTATAATAACTTATACCGGCATCTAATTATTAATCCAGGGAAAAACATATTAATCATCAATACTTTATAACTGAATTCAAGTACCTCAGTTTTATTTATTTGACCAAAATCAGCAAGTGAGTATTGTCTAGTAGTACATGTTTTTGAACATTTCCATTTAGATTGTTTCCAAAAATGAAGGTAGTTTTATTAAAGGAAAACAATACAAGCCAATATTTCTTGTTATTCTCCCGTGACAAATTAAAATGTTTGTACAGACAGTGAGAAAAGGTTTTCTGAAAATGGGACCATTCTCAAGCGGTATCCACATTCTTCATTTGTGCTTCATGGCTCACACGAGGACATCAGGAGAATTCCCTAACAATTATCAATGGAGCCAGGAGAAGGAAAATTTACCAATTAGGCCATGCACAGATAAAAACAATTTAAAAATCTTTGCTGGTGCAAGCTACTTAATCAGAGTCATAGTGTCATACAGTGTGGAAACAGGCCCATCGGCCCAACTTGCCCACACTGACCAGCATGTCTCATCTATTCTAGTCCCACCTGCCTGCGTTTGGACAACATTCCTCTAAGCCTATCCTATCCTTGTACCTGTCTAAATATTTCTTAAATGTTGCGATAGTACACACCCTAAACTACCCACTGTAGCAGCTTGTTCCATATACCCACCACCCTTTGTGTAAAAGGTTACCCCTCAGGTTCCTATTAAATTCTTCTCCCACACTTTAAAACCTGTCCTCTGGTGCTAGATTCCCCTATTCTTGGTAAGAGACTCTGTGCATTTATCCGATCTATTCCTCTCGCAATTTTGTACACTTCTATATCATCATCCCTCATCCTCCTGCACACTAAGGAATAGAGTCCTAGCCTGCTCAACCGCTGCCTATCGCTCATGGCGTCGAGTCCTGGCAACATTCTCCAAAATCTTCTCTACACCCGTTTCCAGCTTGACAACATCTTTCCTATAACATGGTACCCAAACCAGAACGCAATACCCTAAATATGGCCTTATCACCATCTTATATAACTGTAATATGACCCCCTCCCCCCCCTCAATGTCTATACTCAATGCACTGCCTAATGAAGGCCAAAGTGCCAAACACCACTTTTACCATCCTATCTACTGCAATTTTTTACTATCCTATCACTTTGGCACAGCAGTAGAGTTGCTGCCTTACAGTGCCAAAGACTCAGTTTTGATCCAACTATGGGTGCTATCTAAATGGAGTTTGTACGTTCACCCAGTAACCACGTGCATTATCCCCGGGTGTTCAGGTTTCCTCCCACACTCCAAATGCATACAGGTTTATAGGTTAATTGGCTTGGGTAAAGATTGTAAAGTGTGCAGGATAGTGCTAGTGTACGGGGATCGCTGATCGGCTTGGACACTGTGGGTTGAATGGCCTGTTTCCACGCTGTATATCTAAAACACATATCAACTTTCGAGTCCATTCTCAATGAAATATACTGCCCCAAATTTTGATCTATTCTGGTGGAGCTGATCAGATTTATTGCAGTGGAACTATGGTTAGAATTCAGCACAATGTGAAAGTTTATATAAATGTAGAAGGGCAATGTATTCAAGCCGTGTCTGCGTTTCATGTTGATAGCCAAGGTAGATATAGTTGTGAGCCTATGATGAAAAGTGGAAAGAAACTCTGGCAGATAATCTGCTCTTCCAAATTGCTACATAGGCAGTGGAGGTGCAAATGACCCAGGGGAGCAAGGTAAACTTCATGCAAAGGGCAAGTTCATGACCAAACAACACGAGATACATTCCAGTTTAAGCAATACACCAGTCCAGGAGGAATGCCAACCACTCACTGCAACAGCTTCAATCTTATAATCATCGTCACTCTCAGGAGCTGTGAGATCCAGCAGAACTGGGCAAACTTTTACTTCTACATCAGTCCGGTCGATCAGCTCCTGTTCCAGTAATACCAGCAGGGCAGCCTGACTTGTTTTACGAACCTAAGAAAGAGAAAAGGTACA
The DNA here is from genome assembly GCA_963514005.1 of Raja brachyura. The sequence continues at coordinate 38,462,370 of OY740802.1, read as the reverse complement.
GAACCTGAATAATTGGTATCCCAGCAGTAGAATTTTCTAAGGTTGGAGACAAAAATCATTGGGTTTAATTTAGCTTATTATTATTATCATCATCATCATGTGTACAGAGATACAGTGAAAGCTTTTGTTTGCACACTATCCAGTCAAAGACTATGCATGAATACAATCCAGCCATCCCCAGCTAAAAGATAATGAGTAGAACATTTAGCACATGGCATAATATTGATGTCCGATAAAAGATAGTTCAATAGGTCTGCAATGGGGTAGATGGGTCAGGGCCACACTCCAGCTGATGAGTGGACTGTTCAGTACAGTATTCAGTACCATAACAGCTGGGAAGAAACTGTTTCTGAATCTGGTGGTATGCATTTTCAAATTCAACTACCTGTTTTCTGCTGGGAGGGGAGAAGAGGGATTGATTGGGGTGAGTGATTGTTTCCTTGATAATGCTGGTAGCCTTGAGGCAACGTGAAGTGTTGATGGAATCAATGGAAGGGAAGCTGCTTTGTGCAAAGGTCTGGGCTACGTCAACCACTCTTTAATTTATTGTGCTCTTGGTTGGAGCTGTTCCCAAACCATGTTGTGAAGCAACTGGTTAAAGAAGGAACTGCAGATGCTGGAGAATCGAGGGTTACACAAAAAGCTGGAGAAACTCAGCAGGTGCAGCAGCATCTAAGGAGCGAAGGAGATAGGCGACGTTTCGGGTCGAGACCCTTCTTCAGACTGCTCACAAAAAGCTGGAGAAACTCAGCGGGTGCAGCAGCATCTAAGGAGCGAAGGAGATAGGCGACGTTTCGGGTCGAGACCCTTCTTCAGACTGGGCAGTCTGAAGAAGGGTCTCGACCCGAAACGTCGCCTATCTCCTTCGCTCCTTAGATGCTGCTGCACCCGCTGAGTTTCTCCAGCTTTTTGTGTAACCCTTGTGAAGCAACTGGATAGGTTGTTGTTTTCTACGACACATCTGCAGCTGTTGCTGAGGGTAGTTGGGGACAGTGCAAACTTCCTAAGCCTTCTAAGGAAGTAGGAGGCATCGGCATTGTCGCGGGCGGTGGCTGTGAGCGCGACAGACGCTGGAGACGGGAGCAGTTGAGTGAGTCCGGAGCCGGGTCCAGGAGCCAGGAATGCGATCGGAGTCGGAGCTGGGAACCAGTGAGCCCACACACCCCACCCCCCCCCCCATTGAAATAGAATTTCTACTCGGAGATGAAATTAAGAACAAGTTATTTAAAAAATTTCTATGTCATAATCAAATGACAAAAATTAAATAAAAAAGGGAAAGATATAAATTGAGCAGAGACAGGAAGTCCCCAAAAGATTTAACCTTTTTAATCCCCAAAACAGAAATTTATAGTAGAATATGCTAGTCAACGTATTTAAACCCAGACACGAAAAAGGAACTACTTGGGGTTTATCCCTCTTGTTCTTCAGGTTAGAGGCTACAAATCCCATGTGCTTCTCCAGGTACTTTTAAAACGTGATGAAATTTCTGTTCCACTCAAACTATCAGGCACCAAGTTGCACCCCCCCCCCCCATCGTTCTTCGGGTAAAATCAAAAATCATAATTTTCTTGATTATCTCCACTGATTAACATTTTCACAATGACGACATAGCTGGCGAGGCCAAATCTTTTGCCCATTCCTGGAGAAAGGTGATAGCGAGCTGCTCTCTTCAAAATTGGTATGCTCCCGTTCACCTGCTGTCCTTGGCTGCAGAGGTCATGAGTTTGAAAGGTGCTGCCAAGATAGCGAATGGAGTACAGCAATGCATTTGGTCGGAGGTACCTAGTGAAGGCACGGTGCCACTATGTGCCAGTGGTGGGGAAAATGAATCATTAAGGTGGTGGAAGGGGTGCCATTCAATGAGGCAGTTTGTTCTGGATGTTGCTGAGCTTTACTTGTCCAGGCAAGTGGAGATTTAACGTGCCTTAATGGCGGCAAATCTTTGAGGTATCAGTGGGTAAAGAGAAACGCTGCAGAAAATCAGGCTCCAGTTTATTCCTGTTAAGTATGTTTAAGTGAGATTTGGCAAACCCTTTCGAACTTTGGCTCCAAAGAATTCTGGGCTGATGTCATAGATCTTGGCAGCATTGTCAGCTCTGATCCTTTTTGCAGAGAATCTTTAAGCAGCTTTCGCATTTGGGTGTGAGTGTTCTTTTTGAATCGGTTGTCACAATGTTGGCTCTACCCTTGGCTGCACCAAGCCTGAAAGCAAGGCCCAGGGTTTCCTACACAAATGCTGGAAGTCGAGTTTTTCTGCCTACGCGTTGATCCATCTTCATTTAGCGAATCTAGGAATAATGTTGCTGTTTCCAAATCTAGAGGAGTATTAAACTCTGCTGGCAATCTTTCATTCTCCCAAGAACAACATAAGATATATATAGGCGAGCTAAACGCCAATCATGGCGGGGAGACCGCAGTGGAACAATAGGCGGCAGTGGGGATGCGGGACCGACTGTGGGAGGGTAGACGAAACGCAAGGCATCAGGATACAGAGTCGCAGCACGCTGTTCCTTCACTAGAAGGATATGTTGACAGTTGCGTCTGTAGATGGCTCCATCCGCTTCGACCATGTGTTGCAGGGCCGTAGATGTGTCCCAGACCTGCATAGCCGTTGTTTGTCTGGAGACGGACCACTTGTCCACGAGCGAGAGGTTTACGTGGCTTGCTGGACTTGTCGAAGAAGCGTTTCTGTGTGTCACGTTTGGATTGTAGTTGCTTCTGAACTGCAGTCGGGGAACGAACATGTAGCTGCAAAAGCTGCTGGGACACAGGCAGTGGTGCACGGTTTTGGCGAGACATCAGTCGTTGGGCTGGAGAGCCCAGTATGGGATCCCGCGCAATATTCCTTGGGTTGAGCAAGTCCAGGTACACATGTGATTTGGCAAGGTACGACCACTCCACGAGTTGTTTAGCACTCCAGACCACGCGCTCGCCGAGTCCGTTGGACTGTGGGAATTCGGGGCTGATGGTAATATGTTGAAAGTCCCATCGTTGTGCAAAGTTTTTAAAAGCTTGGCTGGTGAACTGCCTGCCGTTGTCAGACTGGATACGTGCAGGGAGCCGAGCACGGAGAGGTGGCGCCAGGACTTTTCGATTACTGCTTCAGAAGTAGTGGTTTGAAGTAGGTCGATTTCGAACCAGCCAGAGTAAGAGTCTACAAGGACTCGATAGTGTGTCCCGTACCATTCGACGATGTCGGTGGCTAACGTGGACCACGGGAGAGGGGGTAATGGGTGCGGCAGTGGAGGCTGCTTTTGCTGATGTGGCGTCAGGCTTTTGCAGACGGTGCAAACTTTGTTTTTTTCTCGTATGTATTTGGTCATTCTGGGCCAGTATAACAAGCTTTGCGTCCTTTGGAGGGTCGCCAACACGCCGGGGTGGCCCCTGTGGATGTCGTCAAAGTATTTGTCCCGGAGGGCTGCTGGGACCACTGCCTTGTGGCCCTTGACAATAATTCCGTCCTGTAATACTAGTTCAACCAGGAAGTACGGGCGTATCTCGAGCGGGAGTGTCGTTTTTCTTATCCGCCCAGCCGCGCCGGATGACAGCAGACAGCAATTGTAAGGTCTCATCAGCAGCCATGTGTTCTGCTAGGCTGCTCAGTCAGTTGGACCTAACAAAACCTTCATTCCTGAGAATTGGTCCTGTTCGGAGAGTTGTTGTTCGTTGGTTTTACGCGGGGCTCTAGAAGCGTGTCTGCTATGTGCATGTCTTTGCCTTTCTTGTGGACAATGTTGAAATCAAACCGCTGCCGTTGCATCATCATTCACTGTAGTCCTGCTGGGGCAGCGTGGATGGGTTTGTTTAAAATGGTGACCAGCGGCTGGTGGTTAGTCTCGATAGTCACAGACTTCGCAAAGATAAAGTCCTTGAATTTAGTGCAGGCAAAAATCACTGCGAGCAGTTCCTTTTCGATCTGGGCGTAACGCTGTTCAGTGTCAGTCAGCGTATGGTAGGCATACGAAACGGGCTTGAAATTGCCATCGGCAGTGGACTGTAGGCACACTGCGCCTAGCCTGTACTGGGACGCATCGCAGGTGAGCGTTACTGGTAATTCCAAAGCAAAGTAGGTGAGAGTAGGTGCTCTAGCCAGCTGCAATTTAAGAGTGTCAAAAGCTGTTTGGTGCTGCGGGTACCAGGACCACGCTGCGTCCTTGTGTGTCAGTTCTCGTAGGGGGGCAGATATGTCGGTGAGGTTGGGAATAAATTTCCCCAGGTAGTTGACCATTCCGAGGAACCTTTGTAAGTTCACAACGTCAGTAGGAACAGACATTTTGTTGCTAGCTGTAGTTTTCGACGGGTCTGGTTTGAGACCATCACTTGTGAACATATGTCCGATGTAAGTAACCTCTGGAACTGGAAATCTGCACTTCAGGGGATTGAGTTTGAGATGAATGTCTTTGGCACGGTCAAGTACTTTCTTCAGATTGGCGTCATGTTCAGCCAGATCGCGTCCGGAGACGAGAATGTCATCAACAATGATGGCCCATGGGTACTCTGCAAACAATTGTTCCATAGTGCTCTGGAAAACCTCGCTGGCGGAATTGATGCCAAAGGACATTCTCAGAAATTTGTATCGGCCAAAGGGGGTGCCGAACGTAGTGAGATTGGACGAGTCTGGGTTCAGTGGAATCTGCCAAAATGAGCTGTTGGCATCCAGAACTGAGAATACTGCTGCGTTGCCTATCTGGGCAGCAACTTCTTCTGTGGTTATCATTGGGTAATGCGGGCGTTTGATGGCAGTGTTAAGATCTCTGGGGTTGATGCAGATACGGATCTCCTCCTTGTTTTTCTTTGTTGCAACCACCATGGTGGAAACCCAGTCAGACGGGTCAGTAACTTCAGCAATAACACCCATGGAGACCATGCGTTGAGTTCAGTGCATGGCATACGGAACACGATGTGGCGCTCTGACCACAGGAGTAACTTTGGCATCAACAGCAATGTGGTATTTGATAGGCAACTTGCCAAACTCATCATTTATATTGAGAGAGTAGCTGTTGTGTAGGCCCGTCAGCGAGACAGAGTTTATGGACCGCACGGCCAAAGTAAACCAGGCCTAGATCGTGGCATGCATTGATACCGAGCAAAGTCTCCGAATCTCCCTTAACAATATAAAACGGTACGGTATGGGTCTGTCTGTCGATGGTGCACTTTAAATCAGCATGTCCAAGTGGATGTAGTACTTCTCCCCCTTAAGCCCAAAGCGTTGCGGAGACCTTGTCAATATGTTCAGCATTACGGATTTCTTTAAAGTCTCTTAATGAGATGACGTTGCATTTGGTGCCAGTATCTATCTTTGCGATCAAAGGCTTGTTACTCACAAACATGGTTACCTCAGGGTCAAGTTGCTTGTTAGACGAAGGCAGGAGAGAGTGGATGGCAGAACTGGTATCTGTGCTCTCTGAGAGCAGGCCAGGGGATTGCGAGTCAGGCTCTTGGAAGTCATTATCAGTAAACGCATGTTGAAGCAGGTGCAGGCTCGTCCTTGAAGCTACAGGTGTCACACGGGAACGGCAGCACCGAGCAAAGTGGTTTAATTTCTTGCAGAAATTACAGGTTTTCACATAGGCAGCACAGAATTGACGACCCGTAGCATGGAAATATTTGCAATTTTGACAACGAACTGTTGATCCAGTATGGGGGTTGCGAGGGGAGAGGTCTGTAAGATTAACACTATGCAGCGAAGGTTGACTGAAGGACACAGAGTCAGTATGGGGAGACGTTATCTCAGAAATACGACAAACATGTTCTGCTTGTTCTAGGGTTAAATCAGTGTTGCGAAGGAGCTCACCTCGTAGCTTGCTATCAAGCATTCCTCCCACAAGTTTATCACGGGTGAGTTCATCATGAAGGCGACAGCGTGCAGCCATGTGCTTCAAGCTGCTGATAAAGCGTTCAATTGGTTTGTCAACCTGTTGTAAACGAGCATAGAACTTGGTCCTTTCAATAATGTAGTTGGAGGGCATGTCACACAGCTCTTTGAACTTTCTGGTCAAAACCGCAGTGTCGTCAATTGTTTCAGCAGGCACTCTGACCTGACCGTCATCTTCCAAAATAGCAGGAGAAAACGTGAAGTTGTCAGCACGATTCATTGCTTCAGGTTCCGCCAAATTAACAGTATGAAATAGCAATCTAGCGAATGCGAGCAGTCCAGGTCGGTGATTCCAATACAGGGTAGCTATGCTACATTCAATTGCCTTTATTTCAACAAACCTTTACAAAACCAGTTACAAACTAGTCTGGTCGATGCGATTAATGGTACCACATTGATTGGAAATGTTTATTTGGTTGTACAACTTTCCCAGGAGACTGGAAGTGGATGTGGTTGCTTGGGACTAGTGGTATGCCATAAATGGTTTATTTGGCAATGCTTTTTAAGATGAACCATGAAGCATACCAGCAGAGCACTGTATGTAGTTTCAGGACAGAGTTGACAGCTGGCGCCTCAATTCCCAATATATGACAGAAGAACAGTGATGAGTGGGGAATATCGCAGGAAAAAGTAAACATCTCCCAGGAACACTAGTGAAAAATGATGGAAATTAATTCTGTCAACAGCAAGCATAGTAGTTGGTGACTCGCACTGAAGGCAAGGTGGATACCAGAGGCTGAAGTTCAATTGTTCACTGACTGGGTCGACTGTTTGGTAGGGCCACATATAATGGTGGCTGTTAAAATCATTAATCAAACAACTGAATGGTTAGGAATTGGTAGGATAATGGTTGGCCAGGGTTCCAACAAACATTGATAAACCTTCACTAAAATCAACATTGCCACCCTGATTGCATCGAAGAGACACAAAATGCTGGAGTAGCTCAGCGGGACAGGCAGCATCTCCGGAGAGAAGGAATGGGTGATATTTCGGGTCGAGACGCTTCTTCAGACTCTACTGTCTGCATGCTTGCTTTCTTCAGGCCTCATGCCTAGAATGGCATTGTTACATGCAGTTGTAATGCATTTCATGTGGTTTTGAAGGCCAGGAACTGAAAATCATAAATATTTGTCTTGCATGTGTTGGCTTCGGACACATGGATTTCTTCAATATATTCAGTATATTCCATTTATCGTGGAGGCTCTTGCCCCATTTATTGACCCTAAGATATGTTACTTGATCGTATGAAACATAGTTGATGGCTGGAGTAGCTCAGTGGTCCAGCCACACTCTGGAGGAAATGGGCAAGGAACATTTCAGATTCGGACCCTTCTTATTTGACACGTCTCTCAATCCAATTCATTTACTACTTTTTCGTCCTCCTAACTAATCCACTGATATTTTTCTGTAGCCTACAACTTTTATCAAGGTTTAGAGGGATATGGGCCAAAGATGGCTCGTATTGGTCAGCATGAACAAATTTGGCCAAAGGGCTATATGCCTCTATGACACTATACAGATTCATGTACTTTCAGTATCTGCAATATCCTTCAATAATTGAAATCCATCGCACAATAGCACTCCTCACAGAGTCTCAAGAAGGGTCTCGACCGGAAACGTCACCCCTTCCTTCTCCCCAGAGATACTGCATGTCCCGCTGAGTTACTCCAGCATTTTGTGTCTATCTTCGATTTAAATCAGCATCTGCAGTTTCTTCCTACACAGCACTCCTCACTGTTCATTTCTATTGGAAGGTATCAGAAGATGGAGTAGACAGTATTAGCTACAACGAGAGGTTGGACAAACTTGGATTCTTTTTTCTGGAACATTGTAAGTTGTGGGGTGATCTGATACAAGTGTATAAAATTACACCTCTCTTCCTTCCCCCCCCCAAACCCAACCCAAGGTAGAAGTCAAAGACTATAGGACATAGCTTAAAGGTGAGAGGGGTAAAGTTGAAAGAAGGTGTGAAGCAATTTCTTTTGTTGTGTGCCTGGAACATGTTGCTTGAGGTGGTGGTGGAGGCAGATACAATAGTTGCATTCAAGAAGCTTTTGGATAGGCACATGGATATGCAGGGAATGGAGGGATATGGATCATGTGTAGTCAGAGGAGATCAGTTTAACTTGAGATCATGTTCGGCATGGAAACTGCGAGCCTGCAGGGCTTGTCCCACTTGGGCATCATTTGCGCGTCATGTAGGTGGCGCGTGAGGATTTTGAGAATCCCAAAATCCTGCGGCGCTGCACGCTACCGCGCGTCACTGCCTACGCCACCACGTCTCACCACGCGACATGTAAATGATGTCGCGTCAATGACGCGCAAATAACACCCAAGTGGGACAGGCCCTAAAGGACCTGTTCGTGCACTGTACTGTTCTATGTAACTTGGTGATAGACTCTTACTTTGCAGTTTCTGTAAGGGCAGAACATCTTGGAGAACAATTTTCAGATTTCCATATTAAAATGCCCATGGGCAAACACAAGTTGCAGTATGATTATTAAATATAAGCAGCTCCATTGACCAATTTTACTGAAAAGTCCAGAAATATCATATTCCGATGCCAATTAGAAAACCATTTTGTGGATTTCGGAAGACAGCCAATGTGTTAAATTTAACCAACAGCCTGCAATGACTGTGACACCACATACTCGTATACATTTTTAAAAAAGGTTAAAGTATATATAATACTACAAACCAAATCCAACTTTAAAACCTATGTCTTTTGTTTTGTAGCTGAAGAGTAACCATGTAACAAATTAATAACTAACCAAGCCGATTATGAAAAAGACACTGACTACTGTCTTACATCATCTCTGCAGCTTGCCAGATATTCCACTCCCAATCACTAGCTCGTAGTCTTATCTTCTTCCAACCCCATAGTTGCACTGCTAGATAAAGTGTTGTCTGCTGCTCAATTTCAGATTTGTAGTTTATTGTTCAAGATACTCAGCCCTGGGGTTTTCCTTTTCCTTTACAGTATCTGCCACGGCAATTGTAATACTGGCCATACAACTGACCATCCAAGGTCACATTATTCAAGCATTGACACGTTAACTCCCATAAGAAACAAGAGTTTGCATTTAGAATCAGAATAGGTTATTAGGACAGTGCTCAACTCAGAACAATTGGGATTTTTAACCAGCACATAGAAAGAAAGGTAATGATATGACTCGACAACTCGAAGCAGGCAGCAAGAACAGCTTCGACTCGGGTGGCTCGAGGGGCTGTATAGGCTCCTATTGTTCCTTTTCCTTATGTTCTTGACCAAAATAACACTCATCTCATTCAGTTAAGTTTCCCCATTCAACGTACAGGCACATTTTTACCATCAACACCAACATTCAGTCCATTCCCTTTATTTAAATATATTGGTTCAAGGTTAATTTGTATCACAGATTATTGGCAGCAAACAATGCATTTCAGTTTCTTTGATGCAAATATCTTATCTTTAAAATGTTAGGTCAAGTAGCTGCACTTCTTACTTGATTATTGGGGTCAGTGAGGTATCTTACAACCACAGGCACAAGATACTTAGAAAAAGCCGTCGGGAAAGATGGTCGGTTCTCTTGGAGGAACATAGCTAGGTGTGGCACTTGTTCCATCAACTCAGCACGTACAGTGGGCTCTGTATGTGAGAAAGTAGATAAAGAATGGATAACACTCCACAGTGGCTGTTACAACATATCACCCTGAAAGAACAAGAGTTACAAATCAATGTCTTCTCCAGCATTTAACTTAATTTGTTAAATATATATATATATATATATGGTGGAATTTCTGTAATAAAAAATAAAAAAATCATTTAATAATAAATGTAGACCCTTCTATATGCCCAGGGAATTCACCATTATAACAATCACAGCTGTGTACATCCCACCCAGTGCTAACACTAAGGAGGCCCTGAATGCTCTTTATTGTTCCATTAGTGACCTACAATCTACACATCCAGATGGTGTCTTCATTGTTGCTGGGGATTTTAACCAGGCCAACATGAAGACTGTTCTCCCACATTACTACCAGCATGTAGACTTTGCAACCAGGGGAATCAATACACTGGACCTAGCCTACACTAACATCAAGAAGGCATTCAAGGCAGTCCCCCGCCCCCACCTTGGCTCCTCAGACCATATCTCTGTGATGCTAATTCCTGCATACAGGCCCCTGCTGACCCGAGAAAAACCTACTGTGAAGCAGGTTAGGGTCTGGCCAGAGGGATCTATGGCAAAACTACAGGACTGTTTTGAATGCACGGACTGGGACGTGTTCAAGAAGGCTGCAACTGTCAGCCAACACATCAACCTAGAGGAGTATGCTGCGTCCGTGTCTGCTTACATGGAGAAGTGCATTGAGGATGTCTGTGTCACCAAGACCATCACTGTACGGGCCAACCAGAAACCCTGGATGACCACAGAGGTACGTGGAATGCTGAGAGCACGTAATGCCGCGTTTAAATCCGGCGACGTGGTGGCACTCAGATCCGCAAGAGCCAACCTGAACCGAGTCGTCAGGCTGGCCAAGCGTGCCCATGGTCAGAAAATCCAGAGCTTCTTCCATGACCCCAAGAACACCAAGCGCATGTGGCAGGGAATCAAATCAATCACGGACTATAAGACTGCTTCACCACCCTGTGATGACAACATTGAGTTCCTCAATAAACTCAACAACTATTTTGGTCGGTTCGAGGCACTAAATAACACACCTGCAAGCAAAGGTATTCCTCATTGTGAGGAAAAGGCACTCAGTCTTGACATAGTGGATGTTCGGAGGTCCCTAAAAGGAGTGAACGCGCGAAAGGCGGCAGGCCCTGATAACATACCAGGGCGGGTGCTCAGGGAATGTGCTGATCAGCTGGCACATGTCCTTACGGACATATTTAACACCTCGCTGAACCAGGCGGTCGTCCCATTATGTTTCAAGACTGCCACCATCATACCTGTGCCAAAAAAATCCAACATACAATGTCTCAATGACTACCGCCCTGTAGCACTCACCCCCATAATGATGAAGTGCTTCGAGAGGCTGGTCAGGGACCACATCACCTCCAGACTCCCCTCCACACTCGACCCATACCAGTTTGCTTACAGGCCAAACCGCTCCACAGAGGACGCTATATCCTCCGTGCTCCATCTGAGCCTGGAACATTTAGAGGAGAAAAACACCTATGTGCGAATGCTGTTCGTGGATTTCAGTTCAGCATTCAACACCATTATCCCCCAGCACCTGATAAGCAAACTGGTTCCATTGGGCCTCGGCACCCCCATGTGTAACTGGCTACTGGACTTCCTCACTGACAGACCTCAGTCTGTGAGGGTTGGAAATAACACCTCCAATACCATCTCTCTAAGCACCGGCTCCCCTCAGGGCTGTGTCCTGAGTCCACTGCTGTTCACCCTGATGACTCACGACTGTTGTGCCAGGTTTAGTACAAACCACATCATGAAGTACGCAGATGACACAACAGTGGTGGGCCTCATCAGGGACGACAATGAGCTGGCTTACAGGGAGGAGGTGAAACAACTGGTGGACTGGTGCAATACGAACAACCTGATCCTGAATGTCGAGAAAACAAAGGAGATTATCGTCGACTTCAGGAAAACCCGGCACAGTCCCACACCACTTCACATCAATGACAGCGATGTGGAGGTGGTCAGTAGCACAAAGTTCCTGGGGGTGCAGGTCACTAACAGTCTGACCTGGTCGACTAACATCTCATCAACTGTTAAGAGAGCGCAGCAGCGGTTGCACTTTCTGCGCCGGATGAGAAGAGCTCATCTCCCCCATCCCATCCTCACTACTTTCTACAGGGGCACCATAGAGAGTATTCTGTCCAGCTGTATCTCTGTCTGGTTTGGGGACTGTAGAGCCTCCGACTGGAAGTCTGTGCAGAGAGTGGTGAGGACAGCGGAAAAAATCATCGGGACCTCTCTCCCCTCAATCGGGGATATTGCGACCAAACGCTGTGTGTCTAAGGCCAGCAGTATCATAAAGGACCCCACACATCTCCATCACGGACTGTTCACTCTGCTGCCCTCGGGAAAAAGATACCGCAGCATGAGGAGCAGAACATCAAGGTTCCGCAACAGCTTCTTCCCACGAGCCATCAGACTCCTGAATGCCATGTAAATGGGCTGCCACTATTGTCTATTTATCCTTTTCATACATACCTATCCTTCGGTTAATTTATTGTGTTGCACAGGGAGCCAAATGCAACGTAATTTCGTTTGGAACTGCATATATCAATGTATTTCTAAATGACAATAAAGTTTGTTTGACTTTGACTGACTTGAAATGTTTTGGAGGGAGGGGAAAGCAAATTTTCCTTCTCATTTGTCCAGCTTCACAATTCTTGGCATAGGACAGCACGGCTGAAACGTTGTACATGATGACTTGACCAACAGCTTTAGTATCTTGAGTTGAAGTTTTCCTCCCATTCATTCAGGCCAGCAGCTTGTCGTAGGTACACAAACACACACGCGCGTGCACAGACTACACAGTCTACACACGCACGTCCACACACGTGCACGCCCACACACACGCACCCAAGTTTACGCGCGCACGTCCACACACTCACGCACGTCCACACACTCTCCTCTAAAGACCCCAGCTTCCTCAGACCCTTGAACTTTCCTAACGAATCTCATCTTTATTTTTTCATTACGTTCCACCGTCTTATTTCCCTCTTTTTGTTCCTCTGCTTCCAACCTCAGGGAAAGTTTATTGTTTGTTCAATGATGACAAGGTTGGTTGAAACCGTGGAGAAAAATGTTCAGCTTTGCAATCAACAGCTCCTGGATTCACATGTACTTCTTCAAAACTAGTTTACCGTCTTCAGTGTTCACAAAGGAGATCACATTAGAGAACCAAACATAGACTGGGTGATTGCTTTGTAGAGGGTGAAGTCCAGGAATCAACATTCTGCTTTCGATTATCTGCCACTTTAATTCTCCAACACACCTACTCTCTGTATGTTTGTAACCTCCTGCATGTTACATGGGCCAATGCAAGTTTGAGGAATAACACAGTATCTTCCATCTGAAACATTACAGACATCCATACTCAATATCAAATTCCCCAAATTTAGGTCGCTTATTTTCTCTGTCTGTCCGAGGACAGGCCATTTCTGCTGCAAGTTATCTGTGATTTTGTGTCCGTAGTTCTCTCTCCATTAATGTAGCCTGGGCATGTTCGACAGCGGTGCTGTCCACTCAACAACCAAAAGTCTGTAGCCTCCTATTGCTCTGGTATTTCATTTCATTCTTTACATATGTAAATATTTTATTTTTAATTGTCTACTGTATATCGTGTTGTTGCGAGCAAAGCACCAAGGCAAATTCCTTGTATGTATACATACTTGGCTAATAAAATGTATTCAATTCAATTACACAAAAAAAACAGTCTGTCTAATTGCCTCCATTAACCCATTTATACTGGCCCCATCCTATCACAGATAACCCCTGGGTCAGCCTGTCCCTCATTTTGTTTGCAACTTAAAAGTGTGTTTTTGGTCTGCCACCTGATATCTTGATTTTCCAGCAGTTTCCATTTTTATTTACTAACTACTGGCTCATCATACAAGCCAAAACGATGACATACCTGTATCTTCCGAGAGTCTAACAATAGTCTCCATGACAGCCATGAAATCTTTTTCATCATCGCTAAAAGCTCGCAAAACATCCAAGAGACCTCGAGCGACAATCTGCCTGTTCGGGGATGAAAATGATCCAGGAAATGTTTGTTATTTAGGAAGTAATTATTTTCAAATGTATTTCGGTCTAATCTTTACAAAGTGACATATTGCATTTAAAATTAAACATTGGAAGGGGGGGGGGGGGGGAGGAAAGGGGGGGGGGAGAGGGGGGAGGAAGGGGGGGGGGAGAGGAAGGGGGGGGGAGGAGGGGGGGGGAGGAAGGGGGGGGGGAGGAAGGGGGGGGGGAGGAAGGGGGGGGGGGAGGAAGGGGGGGGGGAGGAAGGGGGGGGGGGAGGAAGGGGGGGGGGGGGAGGAAGGGGGGGGGGAGGAAGGGGGGGGGAGGAAGGGGGGGGGGGAGGAAGGGGGGGGGGAGGAAGGGGGGGGGGGAGGAAGGGGGGGGGGGAGGAAGGGGGGGGGGAGGAAGGGGGGGGGGAGGAAGGGGGGGGGGAGGAAGGGGGGGGGAGGAAGGGGGGGGGAGGAAGGGGGGGGGAGGAAGGGGGGGGGAGGAAGGGGGGGGGAGGAAGGGGGGGGGGAGGAAGGGGGGGGGAGGAAGGGGGGGGGAGGAAGGGGGGGGGAGGAAGGGGGGGGGGAGGAAGGGGGGGGGAGGAAGGGGGGGGGGAGGAAGGGGGGGGGGGAGGAAGGGGGGGGAGGAAGGGGGGGGGAGGAGGGGGGGGGAGGAAGGGGGGGGGGAGGAAGGGGGGGGGGGAGGAAGGGGGGGGAGGAAGGGGGGGGGGGGAGGAAGGGGGGGGGGGAAGGGGGGGGGAGGAAGGGGGGGGGAGGAAGGGGGGGGGAGGAAGGGGGGGGGAGGAAGGGGGGGGGGAGGAAGGGGGGGGAGGAAGGGGGGGGGAGGAAGGGGGGGGGAGGAAGGGGGGGGGAGGAAGGGGGGGGGAGGAAGGGGGGGGAGGAAGGGGGGGGGAGGAAGGGGGGGGGAGGAAGGGGGGGGGAGGAAGGGGGGGGGAGGAAGGGGGGGGGAGGAAGGGGGGGGAGGAAGGGGGGGGAGGAAGGGGGGGGGGGAGGAAGGGGGGGGGAGGAAGGGGGGGGGGAGGAAGGGGGGGGAGGAAGGGGGGGGAGGAAGGGGGGGGGAGGAAGGGGGGGGGAGGAAGGGGGGGGAGGAAGGGGGGGGGAGGAAGGGGGGGGGAGGAAGGGGGGGGGAGGAAGGGGGGGGGAGGAAGGGGGGGGGAGGAGGGGGGGGGGAGGAAGGGGGGGGGAGGAAGGGGGGGGGAGGAAGGGGGGGGAGGAAGGGGGGGGGGAGGAAGGGGGGGGAGGAAGGGGGGGGAGGAAGGGGGGGGGAGGAAGGGGGGGGGAGGAAGGGGGGGGGAGGAAGGGGGGGGGAGGAAGGGGGGGGGAGGAAGGGGGGGGGAGGAAGGGGGGGGGGAGGAAGGGGGGGGGAGGAAGGGGGGGGGAGGAAGGGGGGGGGAGGAAGGGGGGGGAGGAAGGGGGGGGGAGGAAGGGGGGGGGAGGAAGGGGGGGGGAGGAAGGGGGGGGGAGGAGGGGGGGGGGAGGAAGGGGGGGGGAGGAAGGGGGGGGGGAGGAAGGGGGGGGGAGGAAGGGGGGGGGAGGAAGGGGGGGGAGGAAGGGGGGGGAGGAAGGGGGGGGGAGGAAGGGGGGGGGAGGAAGGGGGGGGGGAGGAAGGGGGGGGGAGGAAGGGGGGGGGAGGAAGGGGGGGGGAGGAAGGGGGGGGGAGGAAGGGGGGGGAGGAAGGGGGGGGGAGGAGGGGGGGGAGGAAGGGGGGGGGAGGAAGGGGGGGGAGGAGGGGGGGGGAGGAAGGGGGGGGGGAGGAGGGGGGGGGGAGGAAGGGGGGGGGGAGGAGGGGGGGGGGG